>JAGDQP010021544.1:12826-26637 GCA_022664845.1 Lepisma saccharinum
GTAAAACTTTCTATAAGCAGATAAGCAGATTTTTTTGTAAAACAGAAACAAAAACCTTTCTTGTAAACGGAAATCTTTTGTAAAAACTTTTTGTAAGTAGAAAACCTTTGTAAACACCTTTTTGTAAATAAAAAAGCTTGAAAATTTTTGTAAAATAAAAAGTTGTAAAACTTTTCTGTAAACTAAAACTAAAAACTTTTTAAAATCCTTTTTGCAGAGAAAAATTTTAGTTAAACAAAAGCAAATCATGTTTCTAAAGTCGAGAATATCATTTTACTTTGTAGAACTTTTTATTCATTTATTTTTTCTCATCTTTCTTATTAAGAAATGTTTCTATTGTGAATGTATTTATGAAATAGTATAATAAAAGTTTCTTGTTATTATAAATAGTTTGTTTTATTGCTATATCAAAAACTCTCAATCTTTATTCATAATTACAACTAATGATAGAGTTAGGCGTTCTCATGCTTTAGCTGTAGCAAGCTAGGTGAAAATTCCAGCAATTCTGCAATATATAGGATTCATTAACTACTTAAGTTTTTAGATTACATCATACAAATTATAAAAATGAAATCATCGCCCAGCGCCGGAGTTGTTTATTTCTCATTCTTCATAGTTTATAGTTCTACATGGGATAACAAAATCATTAGCTTTGTTTAAAGGATGTGTTAAAATTGTAAAATTGTTTATTTTAATAGTATATTCTTTCTATCTAATTATTATACAAATCAATGTAACATAAGTGTATTACAGATGGTACATTCTAGGAGGCTGAAGTCTCATAAAGTTAGTAATTTTTTTATTCATAATAAATATCATATGACGTATGTAGGGTATCAAAACTTAATATTTACTAAGAGAGTTCAGCTCTAAATGCAATTTGTACTTTAATTATGCAGTGCCCAAATTATTGTCTAATATCTTCACATCGTTATAAACTTCAGGATCAATATCTCAAGTATTGATCATATCCTGTTTAGTATGAAGTCTAACAGTACTTAATTTTCACTGGCCTAGTTCACCTCTTGTGTGTTAAGTTCAATATAAACTTCGAGCATATCCTCTATTCTAAGTAAATCACCATGTTACTTAACATCATGTTGATTAACATCAATCCTAGAGAACTTAACTCATATGTAATCTGACATTGCCTCTTCCAAATGACTGCGACATTTTCAAGTGACTTTTTCTCTCTCTTTCTCTTCCTGTTTCAGAGTTGATGAATAAAATCATTAGTACTGACTTTGGTTGAGTTAATTTATTGAGAAAGTACGTGCCACAGCAGAAATAAAAGTATCTGAAGAACAAATCTGTTCACACCACAATAAGTTTTGCAAAGGCATGGCGAACTGAAACTGGTTTACCTACAAGTGTTACAAGTCTATTCCTGCACCTGCTGGTGAGCACCAATGAAGTATTAATTTCAACATCCAATGAGGAGGCACTTTCACTTTTACGAAGAGGAAAATATAGTAAACAGAATTACTATTTTTATCGTGTTCAATTTTTTTTACAGAAAATCGGATTATGTGCGTTTTAAAATGAGCATTATTTCATTTATATACGAGAAAATATATATGAAGACAGCAAAAGACAGTAGAAGGCTGTTTAACTTAATTCGTAAGTATACTTTTGACAAGTTCAAAATTTCTGTTCATACACAGTTTCAATTAATTCTCGTCTTTCGTGTAACACAATCACATATCTTAAGTTCTCATGTTCAAAGTTCACTCAATATTTGGTTCTGCATTAGCGTCTTTTTCAATTAATTTTGTATTTACTTCATCCAATTTGAGATAAAGTAAATTGCAATGAAAATATTAAAAAAAACAACAACGCTGTCAAAATGTACATTATTTGAAAGGCAAACATTATAAATACCAAAAACATTCTCAGGATCCATTACCACCCTATATGTGTGTCTCCTCAAAGAACTCACTTTATCTTCAAATCGTGTAACATAACGATGTTTGCCGATTGCGTACATTATAGAAACACTCAGCACACCATAAAGGATATGCTGTACTCAAAAAGGAGTGGAATATCCTCCCATGTGTTGTCAAAAATCTCAAGGCTATATAATCCCACTAATACCAAAACCGGTTTAAAAATGAAAGGAATTTCTGGCATCTTCTATTCTCTGCCTGACCTAGTTATTTGTTCTCGGTCATTCTCTGCATTTCCAAAAAACGAAAAGATTTTTCCCCGTTTAAAATTCGCAATAAAAATGCCTTTACACTGATTCTATTCTATCTGGATTTTAGCGGTTGTATACCATAAATACGTTCAGTCATAAACAGAGGACAATAAACTTCTGAGCTTCTGAAATCACACTTTTATGATCCTACTCTACCTAACTTGTTATTTCATCTTCTTTGGAACTTCCAGCTTTATTGTATATGTAACAAAAATTCACTTTTATACCAATGACAAGCAAGCATGAAAGATAATGCCCGGCAACTGGTTTGACCGTGTGATAAAGAAAATAAAGATTGTGGGGAAGGAGTTGCCTCCTTTGAACTTTAAAATATTTACGACTATTTCAGGTAGAAGCCAGTTCTCCAAGCGGGTGTATTTATAAACTCGAAGTCATGTCCTTGGTACAGATTCTAACTAAGGCGAAATATGTAGATATTATTAAACGTTTCTCTCGCTAACAAGAAAATAGAATTTCAAACTGGTCTAGTTGTCCTCACTTCTATTCATTAAGAGAATATAACAGTAAAGTCATTTTCTCTACAGAATAAAATTCAAGTTTTCATGTTAGTCTTTCAGTAAAAGATTCTATGTTCATACAAAAGTCAATTGATTAAAAACTGCGTTTAAAGCAAAATCAATGTTATATATGTCAAGTTGTGTGTCTGACACTATAAGTGTAACTTCGATAGGCGGATGCGATTACAAACCAAATTTTAAAATCGCATTCACGATAGGTTATTTAAAATGTTTATTCAATAAAATAACAATTTCACGTATTTCATCTATGTCCTCTTCTATCATTTGCTCTACAAACTTGTAAAAATATCAGAGTAGGTAGCGTATACATAAAAAGTCAGCCTAATAAAATTAAAAGTATCTCTATAAAATCCTAACGCATACATAAAAAAAGCTGCTCAAAGAAAATTAGGTAATGCACGTAACGTTCGCACGCATGCAACAAACGCAAGCATAAATAGCCACCCTAAGAAAAATTCATAGGATTGTGCTATTAATACTACTGTTCCAACTTCGAACTTTTTTGAATGTCTAGTTTGGGACGAGTTTTCTGCGTCCACCGGATGTACTAACTTGGATCTTTTCTGGATATCCACTTGCGTATTTGTTTTAGTATCCATTGGGTGTCCCAACTTGGATCAGATTCGGATATCCAGTTGCGGACTTATTTTCGGTATCCATTGGTCGTCCACACTGGGGTGTCTTTGGGATATCCTGTTTTAGACTTCTTTCCCAACTTCTCTTTCGGACTTGTTTTGACTACCCATGGTCATCTATACTCGGATGTATTTGGGATATCTAGTTTCTGACTTGTTTTAGTATCCACTGGATGTCGTAACTTGGATTACTTTCGAATATCCAGTTTCAGACTTGTTTTCGTCGTCCATTGCAATTTAAATATTGGATATTTTTTAATTTTTCTTTTCGAACTTGTTTTCGTCGACCGTTGGACGACCAACTGTTTGGGATATCCATTAGCTGTCCTTTGGATGCCCATTGGATTTGGACGTAAATTGGACATTTCAATATCATATTTTGACGTCTCATGGATGCCCTGTACTATATGAGCCTGTTTGCAGTCTACTGTCTTACTGAGCGGACCCAGGTGCCAGCCATAAGTAAAAACAAAAAGAAAATTGGCGGTAGAGCGCTTGGCGAAAACCGTGTAGAGGGTCACAGATGCTTGTCTGAACTTTGAAGATATGAACGTTCCTCTCACTACCTACGCCACGCTTCAATGACTTCTCGATTTTTCAATTAGAGATTAGAATAACCATTAATTCTGGGAAGGTAAGATTTGATTGCCATAAGAAATTGTTTTCATTTGCTGCGTATGAGCGCGAATCACTGGGAGTGACAATTTCCAAAAACTTAAAATGAAATTTCTCGCCGCATTTCCAGGACTACTGCCGATAAATGCAAATACTGACCTCTTCTGCAACACTAACGGTGTAGATGACCCCCGCCATCTTAGTATGACCTTTCCGTTGATTTACACGGGAATTGTTTTACTCATTTTATGCCCCTCAGAAGTAGAACACTTAATTTCTGCTTTCACAGAATTTGTCTTGGAGGTTATTTTGTCTCATGTTTATGAAGTTTCTTCAACTATATAAGTATAATGTATTATTAATAGTTTGCTATATAAATCACAATATGTTCACGGGAAATTATACTGTTCGTGTGTAAAATGTTGCATTTCTATAAAATAGCATGAGTCAAAGAGAACATGACGATAAACTGGGCAAAAACCGAAGTTGAAAGTATGCTCCTGGGAGACATAAGACGAGTAAAACATTTCCCATGTAAATCAATGGAAAGTGCGAACCAAGATGGCGGATGCTCTTGCCTGTATATTGAAAAATCTTTATTTACGTATTTCCTTTCATTTCCTTGAATAAGTTATTATAGTCACCTAAGATATATACCAATTTTAATCTGACTTTGCGAAGGCTGTCGGAAAGCAGACTGACTAGCTGATTCCTTTCTATTTGGATCCACTAAGGACTTTCGCCTATTTCCTGTCACACCAGGCAAATGCCGGGATGTTAGCTTCAACTTGGGCCCTGGCAAATCCTTCCCTTACACTATCCCGGCCTGAGCCATAGATACCTAAATTAGAAATTCGAAAGTTTGTTCTTTCAACTAATTCACGTTTTATTGTGTGTGCATAAAATTTGCATGTAAACAGAATGAGAGGAGTTTAAGCTATGTTGTACTGAAAAATGCACAACTTGGATTCGTGATTCTATTTCATGTTGTAATTCTTAGCCTTGCTGCACACATTTTGCATTACATACTAAGTACGCCGTATCATACAAAGTTAGTATTACACAGGAAACCTTTTAGTGGCACAGCGATAAAACTAACACGCTGCAGTGTGTGAGAGTGAGGGTAGCAGCGTAATATTTTTTCTTTATTATTATTCGTAGCTCTTGTGTAATGAAACAAGAAATAAAAAAATAATAAAAACCTTTTTAAAGACATTCTGAATCAATTCGTACTAAAAGTAAAAAAAAAAAATTTGTTTATGCATGACTAAAAATAAAAGCATGAGGCACGCTCTCATATATAGTCACTTTATAAATTCTTAAAATGGCGCACCCCATTCTTTTCTTTTTAGTCATGCACAAACATTTTTTTTTACTTTTTAGGACGAATCGATTAAGAAAAGAATGTCTAAAACGTTATATAAATTTTTTTCGAGTTATTTCCATGTTCGGAGACATTTTCTCAAGCTAAATGTTTTGTGACCCAAATTCTAAAGTGTTCTGCAATTAGGAAATCCAGGCTAGTTGCAGACTAGGATTTATTTTTCGGATAAAGAAGTTGAGAATAAAAAAATGAAATAAAATTTGCTTTTAAAATATAAATATATGAAAGTAACAATGGAATATTGTATTGTCACCGGACTTACGTCGCTCTGCAAAATTTCATCAATCTATGACGTCGGGAAATGAGTTCAATTAACGTTTAAAAAAATGATGACACCATGAACTATTGCGAAGGAAAGAAAATAATGTGAATTACTGTAATTCACATCATTACAAACGAGAGACAGAAACTGAATGGTTTACTATTTACGAAGTAGAAATTAAGACAGAATATAAAATAAATAAAACAATGTAACTACATATTTTTTGATAACAAATATTTGAGGTTCACTAATTGACATCATTTTAATAATTTTCAGCATCATGCTTTGATTCGATTTAATAATACAATTTAAAAAAAAAGTTTGAAAATGCCCTGTTCCACCCTAAACCATTTGGATATAGAAGATTAATTGTATTATTAAAAAAAAAAGTTATGATGTACTTCTTAAATCACATTCAAAACAACAGTACGGTAGAAGATGTAATTAATAACCATAAGTTTTTTTTATACATATATTTAATTGTGTATTCAGTATGTTCGTAGCAAGTAAAAAAAAATGCTCTTTTAAGCTTCGGTGCGCTTACAGCCATGATGACGATTCTGTCGGAAATTTAGAGCGCACGTAGTGTATGGGAAGTGAAGGGAAGGGTTCGGTCGGTGAGTGCATTTGTTTGTAATGGTGAGAAAAAGTGCTTCACAATGCGCGATGGTGTGTGGTGTTGTGGTCTGTAAGAGGAAGTGAATAAACAGAATAAGTGTTAGATATCGTGCAAGAAATGTCATCTTTGTCTTTACCAAGAGTTTTGCAACAACGCAAAACAAGTTTAGAACTAGAAAGAGAGAATTTCGAGAAGTTTCAGGTGAGCAATTTTGTATGACACTTGACAGTTCGCCCACTAGAAATTTACTCAAAGTGGTTTCATTCATGTTGAGCGGATATTGTTATCGATTGATAAGAAAGATAGTAGTAGTAGTGATACTCCCATTGTTTGTTAAATTGTGTTGTTGCTGACAAAATGTTGATTTCAGTTTTTAGTTGTCCCAATAAAAAAGCAACACGGGCAGTATAATCAAGAGTTTTTGCGGGAAGTTGGGTAAAATATTCTAATTTTAAGTGAAAAGTCCGGCTAAACTAAACTGTTAAATGTTTTTTCGCACTAAAAAACAGATATATCGGTTAACAGTGTACAATAAAGTAGTATTGTAGTAGTGTGTACCTGTTTTAGAAAATGTGCATGTTACGTAATTCCAGTGAATGAGGCATCGAATTCGTTCCTTGCAGTTGCATAAGGTTCTGTTGGTAACCTTTAAAACCTTATTTCTGTTCACTTCAACGTACATAAAGCTTGCTGTAACAGTATATCAGTGGACCAACAGACATAAATTTTTGTTAAAAATTCACACGAAATAAAATTGATCGACGTAAGTTTCTATTTCTTATTTTACCCTTGTACTTATTGGCAAGGGGAAACTTCCACCTGTAACTTTATATCATGTTATCGATTAATACAAGTTTGGCGGTGTATTAAAGGTGGGATTGCATACTGCTCTTATTTGTTTGTCTCTAAGGAGTTACAGTAATCTAGTTTCTAAAAGTTGTGTTGTTTTACATGAGGTGCAAGGAACAAGGTAGTGGATATGAGAGCTTGGCTTTACCTTAGTTTACATTGGGCAATGTTTTTATGTGCCCTATCATTCATGATTAATGTTCGTTTTAATATTGTGGGCTGTGGTGCAATTTATGGCAGCCAGCTGTCGTACAATGTTTTGCCGTATGCCACTCATTCTTTTGCAAATAATTCACACAGGCACTTGAATAACCACCTAGCGAAAAACATGAATCCAAAGGGTGTTACAAAAGCCATGTCTTTATAGTATTTTGTTAAATTACACAGTCTAGTTGATCAACACACAGAAAAATTTCGGCATGCTAAAGAAATACAATGGCGTCACTTCGTATTATGAATGACACGTATTTTGGTACAAAAATCATGAACAGTATGTGCAGCCAGCAAAAAGGGTTAGTAAAACTCTGGCTATATAAGATTTACCGAAGTTAAATTAAGTTTAATTTACTGTCCTTTTTCGATAGGAGCGCCCGAAATATAGTAAAAGCCGAAAACCTCTTCATCTAATAGTTCTCTCTCTCCCTTCCTCCTTGCGGGTTAAGTGCTGTTTTGTTCGGCAAAAATTATGTAAAATTTATAGGAGAAACGTGATATTTCCAAGGTGTGTGTGAGTGTTGAAAGTTTTTGAGCATGAAATGGGAGTGAAGAAGCAGAAAATACGTTTGATTAGTTAACTTCTGCCGCGTTCGGAGCGAGCACATAGATTGAGTACTAAGCGTCATGTGCATTGCGTAGCCTATATCGAAAAATAAATAACGAATCTAAATCTGACTTACTAACCCGTCTTCACAAACTTGACATTGTGCCTGTGATTTATATAACAAAATACGTCGCCATGTTTGTACCTGTTAAATTAATTCAGGTGCGTATTTAACAAAATAATAATGACACATTCGTAACATTTTTTGGACCGCTGGCTGTCGTTAGGTGTTTGAAAGTCTGAATTTTCCAATTTCGTTTCTTTGGCTCATAAGCATTAGACAGGGTTTCTACCACCCTGGAAAACCTGGAATACTACGAGAATTTTATAAATCTGGAAAACTCAGAGAAATCCGTAATTTATGAGGGAAATTTATGGGCTGGACATGTTCATGGTTGGTAAGAGCACTGCCTCGTGAAGGCGGACGTCGTTGGTTCGATTCCCAGTGCTGACCGAATTTTTTCAATATGTTAAAATCTTCTATTTTAAAGAAATTATCTGTATTTTTTCATTTGTAAAATACCAAAATAATGTACAGGATGCTTGAGCTAGGTGGTAGTGGAATTAAAAAAAAATGCCATTGCCTAATATTTATATGTTCCACTATACTAAGAACTCAGGGAATTTGAAAAGAAAAAAAACCTGGAAATCTCGGGGAATTTCAAGTCACAAAATTATTAGACACCATGATTAGAGATCCATTCTCTTTCTTTGATAAAAAGTGCCACAGCTTTATAGTAGTGGCCGGTAGATAGCATAATTTATATAGCGTCTCAAGTAAGTCCTTCTGTGAAATTATTATTTTTTGGATTGACACTTTTTTTTTCAGCTTTAAGCTTGGGCCAGGTTAGTAACTTTGGACTTCGGCCCGTCACGATTCGCCTTTAGCTGTTAAAATCCACACCCATGCCCCTTCCGGGACCTTCGAGCCGATGGCCTACCGCCGCAGACCGTTCAGTCACCCGGCCGGCACTTTTCTTACAAAGTGCGATATGTAAATTATTAACAAAGGAATCAGTATTATAAAGCGCGCATTAGGCAAAAATTGGCACAATAGCTTTCTGACTTCAACAACACTTTATCCTTCCATGCAGTTCATCAGCGATAACAGTGTTTTAGTTTTGTTTCCATTCGATAAATCATGTCTGAGTACGTCGTCCATGTGTTGAGGTAAATGTTGAATTAGGCTGTGCACTCTATAATGGAGTTAAACCGCGAACATTTCTGTAGTTTGTCAGGCTGATCAACAGCTGTTTAACAGATTGTTAATGCTCTTTTGGGAACGGCTATAATCGCTGGTTCGTATACCCGTATATACTGGGAAAATAATAAATTATTTTTATTCACTTTTGATTTGTGACTGAAGTTCAGGTTAAGTTATTTAATTTAATCGACACAACAGGTCTTAATGCCTATTTATAGCGTCTACAATAATTGTTATATTTAATGACACAAATAATAAAACATCTTTACCCTTTTTCTTGTCCAAAGAGTTTTTTTTTAACAATATATTCTGTATCAATTTTTTGTAAAGTTCTTCTGAGTTTCCAAATATGTCCAAATTTGTACAATTCTTACCTATTACATTGTAAGTAGGACTAGTTCTCCATGTAGGTGACACATTTAATACATTTGTACGAGCTATTCTGGAATAGAATAGGCCACTATTTCCCTCGCGCGTTCTGAAGGACAGAACCTTAATAATTATTTTTGCAATTAATTCGGTACAGTCTAGTTTATTGTGCAGAAGTCTGTACAAGAAAAGTAAGTCGTTTAATGTTCGTCTTTTGTTCAAGTTTCTGAAATGTAAAGTCATCAATTAAATTGTTATAAGATTCGTATTTCGGGTAGAAACCAGTCCATTTGTATGTGAGAAAACGTAAAAACTTGCTTTGTACGTGTTCGATCTTCTGACAGCTTGCTTTCATAGAGGTATTCCACATAAATGAGGCGTATTCAAGTTTGGACCAAACATAGGAATAGTAAAGAGTTTTCAAAGTGCTATGATTTGCAAATTCTTTGGTTGCTCTAACAAGAAATCCTAGGTTTCTATAGGTTTCATTGGTTATATTTACCACATGGGGCGAAAAGGTTGGTTTATTATCGAATGTAACACCTAAATCTGTAATTGTATCATTTTTTTTTAAGCTTATTCCATTGATCGAGTAAGTGAAATCGTAAGTTTTTTTTCTCGTCTGCTATAGGTCATAGCTTTGCACTTACCAGTATTTATTTCAAGTCTATTCCTAGAACACCATTTCAATATACTGGACAAATCTTGTTGAAGCAGTAGATAGTCATCCAAGGACTTTACATTAACAAATATTTTTAAGCAAACAACAGCTTACGAGAATTTTAAACATAGTGTGGCAAGTCATTAATAAATAATAAAAACAGAAGAGGTCCAAGATTAGATCCCTGAGGAACACCGGAACCGACATAAAAGCAATTGGTTTTATATTTTATATAGAATGGATTGTCTTCGGTTATTTAAATAAGATTTGAAGAATTGGATCATA
Organism: Lepisma saccharinum; assembly: GCA_022664845.1. Taxonomy (NCBI): domain Eukaryota; kingdom Metazoa; phylum Arthropoda; class Insecta; order Zygentoma; family Lepismatidae; genus Lepisma; species Lepisma saccharinum. The sequence continues at coordinate 23,266 of JAGDQP010021544.1, forward strand.
AAAGGATTAAAACTGAATGTGGAAAGCTTTTGAATTAGGATATTGTGGTCTACACTAGGTTACTTCATGTTAATTTAATGATGAAATAGGAAAAGCGTTTACCAGGAGAACTTTAGCAATACTGACACAGTTCATTTTTTTTTCCATCACGTATTGTTTTTAAGTAACTTTGTTTACAGAACAGCTCTTCGTTACATCTTCACATCATTTTTATTATTGAAACACAGTAAGATATGTCAAAGTATGTACGGTAACGTTCCGGTGGTAACAGAATACAAACCGATTTTTCATATTTGTTTTCTTACAATGTTTCCACTTTTAGGGAGGTTCTTTCCGCGAAATCAGTGTTGCAGTATCTACTTGTTTGATACTAAGCCTATCTCTGATTTTCTAATTTCTCAAAAATGACTTTGCAAGGGTGTGGAGTCTTAAGAATCTGAGTCCGCCATATTATTTTATCTTTAAGCTTTTAGAACTCACAGATTTCTTTTTCTGACTTTGAAATGGAGTACATTTTTGAGTGAAGATGATTCAAAGACACAAATTAATGCTGAGCGGCGACGGAGGATTACTTAAGGTCAGCTTAGATTCTTCCGTTTTCCATACGTACAGCGATAGTTCCACCATCCCTCGGCCGAATTTCTCTACAGCTGCCAGTTGACAACACTGTTGCGCCATTCTTTGATGTGTATAATAAAACCCTATCTTAAATAGTACTAGTGCTCTGTATTCTCCTAACGTTGTTATAACTCACCCAGGCGAGCCAGTTTTCTTGAATCGTGCCCTGTTGTCCAAGATAGAGAGAAGCTCTATGGTGATATTGCATGTAAAAGGTGCATTTTTAAATTTCGATTATGTGGCCCAATATTGATTCTCCTCCAAGTATCAGAGTTTAGTTTCATGTAGGCGTAATTAGTTCCTGTTCAATCAAACTTTTTAATTAAGTCTGTATTTGTTAAATAATAATTTGTATTGTTTCAGTTATATTCGCGTCAATATTGTATATTTTTCTGCATTTGAATACCAAGCTAAACTAATCTGCAAGCTCAAATAAATAAATATTGGCATGTAGTCCTGGGCGGTACCATTAAAAAGCGTGTGCCCACCTGTCTCGTTGAATTAATGAAACTACCTTAGGATAGAGCAAGTTCTCAGCTAAGCGGGAGAACAGAAATTGTAAGCGCCAACAGATTTTTTTTTCTTCAGTATATCCAAAAGAAAATACAGTCATGTCTAAATGTTAAAAAGTTTGGTAGCAAAAACTTTCTGTTTCACATATACGGGTTGTAGTTAGACACAAAAACTTGGCTCCATTTTTTATTCTTTATATACGTCGCTCAGGCGGTAGCGCGTCTGACGCTGGCCTTGGTTGATGCCGGTCAGGACGCTTGTAAATTTTTCAGTGTTTCCATACTTGGCAGTCTGAAGTGAACTCAGCCTCCTATCGAATTGAGTTCCAGAGTATCCTTGGAATTCCTGGACATCTTGGGATGTAAAGGCGATCGAGCCTGGGACTGACCACCACATCTCACTTGGTGCCGTAGGTCGTGTGTGGAGCGTTACCTCCACATTACCCAAACGACGATCACAGCGCGTGCGCATCGCACAGGGGATAGATACCTTTACATTACCTTGGTTACTTATATTAGCTACTTCAGTTATATTGCGTGTAATGTACTTCATATGTTCTTATTTGCATTATTTCGGATGCGTACAGTGCTGAATGTGATGCAAAATCAAGATGAGGAGGAATCGAAGGATACATTGTTCAAGGGCGTATGTATGCCCTTCCACTCTCATAACCCCATGATTTTGTATGGAACGCATCGTAAATAAATCTGAAACAGTGTTGGAAGTACATATAGGAGAAATAGTAACAATTACCTTTCACTTGTATTTCCCCCCTAAGCCCCTGTCAGTAATAAAATGATTGTGGTGCTTACGATTTTCCTTTCGAGTCGCTCAGTTATATGACCATAATCTTGCTGACTAACCATTAACAACATTTTTAGAAAATATATGTTTTAATTTTGGGAGCCAGCTAAGTGTTGTTGAGAGGTAACGAAATCACTTTGGGAGACCTGTGAATTAATTATTTTCACAATTTCACATGCACAAAAGCAATTATATTATTTTTAGGGTAGGTTGGATCAGCATCTGTGGTGTAGTTTCGTCTGTTAGATGATATCTTGCTTCTCCTCTCTTGTGTTCTGCGTTAATCGCTTTTTGTGCACTTGTGTGCTGCATTAGGAAACTCAAGATACTATTTCTTCTTTCCAAGGATTTTTTTGAAAAATGTCTCTCAGGAGTAGAAACTGATATCATAGATTAAATAATAACATAAATTTATACCACCTGCCTATTTTCGTCAGCGGTAAGAAACACGTGATTTTGAACCTTGCTGTTAGGTGGCTCTGGTAACTACTTTCAGTCGCTGCTTCTTTCCAGTAATAGCTCCCAGAGCCACCTAACGGCAAGGTTCAAGGTTAAACTAGTGTTATTTGCGAGTGATAGCAGAAAGAGTCCTCAACTAAATATCTCTGCGTGTATTGCAGTGCCTGGGCCTCGTAACCAGCAATGAGCAGCTGGGGGAGTGTCTAGGCGAGAGGAACATTCAATATACACAGAGAATTGATCGTGCCGTGGTGGTGTGATGGTAAGATACCTAGCCTGCAACTGGGAGATTGGGTTCGAGTCCAAGTCACGACGGTTTTCAATTTTACAGACTTTTCTGTAGTTCACAATGGTTCGTGGTGTACTCTAATCTTTCATCGTTAATTTAACTCATTTCCCGACGTCATACAATGATGAACTTTTGCACAGCGACTTTAGTCGGGTGACAACACAATATTCCATTGATTTATATATATATATATATATATGTTTCGGTCCCGGGTTCGATTCCCGGTGGGGTCTCAAAAAATTCGGTGTTGACCCAGCATCGTGAGGACAATTGGGGAGCTGCTGTGAATAAAAGACAGTGGCGATCACAGTGAGAGCTTCGGCTCTCCTCTCCCAACCCGTCTGGTCAGCGTGGAAGCAGTAGACCAACTCCTCCCTTCGGGGAGAGGCCTCATCCACTAGTGGATTGAATATGGCTGTGATTTATTATATATATATATATTTAATATGAACTTCTTTCTCCTAAAATAAATATTAACCTGTTGCATTTGACTGGTTGCAGAACACTTTAGGATTTGGACCACAAGACATTAGCTTGAGAAAAGTATCCGAACACCGAAATAATTCGAATATATATATATATATATATATATATATATATATAAAATACCTTTTAAAGACATACTTTTCTTAATTCGTACTAAAAAGTAAAAAAATAATTTTGTTTATGCATCACTAAAAAGAAAAGCA
>JAGDQP010021545.1:0-31605 GCA_022664845.1 Lepisma saccharinum
GAAAATCCGCTCTAAAACAGTAGTCCATCTTTCCGCTCTCGCAAGAAAAAATATATACCGCTCTTCCGAATTTAGTGTTTATTGATTACAATACAGCTGTTTGACAAGTTAAACCCCTTAACAGGCTTTCGTGCCGCCCATCTTAGTTTAACAAACCTAATTAATGGAATCTTATCGTAAGTCTATATGATATGGAATCAGATTAAGGGATATTTTGAAGCAATGTAATTTGTTCATAGAAATGGAACCTCTGAAAGTCTTCTGACACATCTTTTGTGACAGGTAAAAACTATAACTTAGTTCAGCTATTATTTATTTCAACATTACCTTTAAGAATACAGTCTTCAAGAAGATTTTCTACAAATGGTTTACTTTTCTGTAAGTTACACATTGTAAGAATACAGAATAAAGAAAAATAAAGAGACACAACTTTCTAAATTTTAAAATTCTTCATTGTACCACGCATAACTTACAACTCCATTTCAATTACACTGTGTACAAACTAAATTATTTCTACAAGGAAATGAAACAAAGAAAAAAGGATTTTCTTCTTCTTTCGTATAAGTTATGCAATATAATCTTGTTATTGTACGCCAATTGTTATAGCAGGCATTGTCATAATATTAATGTTGATTTACTTCAACATTATACACAGTAAAATGATTAAGTATATAGAAACACCCAACACGCAGAAATCAGGGAAAGTGTGGTTACGAGAAATCTAAGAGATGGGCTTCTGAACTACATTACCTTCGTGTATATATATATATATATATATATATATATATATATATATATATATATACAAGTGTACATTACAAACAAATGAGCTTATCACATTTTAATATATCGGGAGAAAAAGTTCATGAAACAGTAATAGATTTGAAGTTATATCGACATATATAGCTTAAGTTTACCAATACCCTTAAAAAAAATACTAATCTTAAATTGAGATCGTACGTAATACTGAAACTTCAAAGAAACAGATTTTCTAAAAGTTAACATTTTCAGGTGTTCGAAGAGAGAGAGAGAGAGAGAGAGAAAGGGAATATCTATAGTAAATCCAAAAGGTATACAGTTTTTAAAGTAAGAATGTATGAGATTAAGATTTTTAAATTATTATATGTATTATATTTACGCATGTGAAAACAAAAGAAAGATTAGAAAAAAGTAATGACACAAAATATCTGCCCCACCTCATTTTTTTTCTCATTTTCTCGAAGTAATAATTGCCAGAAAAAGTCAACTTCATTACGGTTAAGTGTGACTTTTTCCATAGGAACACATTCATTTACCACATGTTAAACAAGAGGGAACAGGTACTTAAACAGTTTATAACTCACAAGTCATCATTAGCACTTCATAAATAAATTAAGGTTTACAATTATGTGATTTTTTTATATTTATACATATTCAGAAGAATATTGGTCTTTTCATTTTTTCCCCTACTTTTCTTCGGTTTATTACCTGCAGAACAGAGTTAAATATATTCTGATTGTCACACACCACAGTAAAGTTAACATTTAGTTTTTAAGATAAGTTCTTACGCGCATGGCGCAATCCACATTTGTAAAAATGTTTATTACTGGAAATAGTTTGTAGAAGATCAAAAATATACTTGGTTTCCTTTTCTTAGTTGGCAACCATAATAATGGCTGATAATAATGGATCAGCGGTTATTTCTTTTTAAATAAGTACAGTTCACTGTTATTAAAATAAACACAAAATTGCTGTTACTTAGAAAAACGAACACGCAGTTTCACTTTTTTAAAAATCAAATGCAATGTTTCCAGTCAACCCCGAAACTTTATGTAAACGAAAAATTCGTTTCTTACATTTACACTCAAGGGGTACAATAGATTAAGAAGACAGATAAATAACATTAATAATAATATTAGAAAAAAGCTATTAACCTCATGCCACTGTGCACTCAACAAAGGAAGTAAGTTGGTTTTAATACAAACTTTGCTTCTCTTGACCCGTACAAAAAAAAAGTCTGCATATACTTGATTCTCTTTTCTATATTATTAACACGAATGAGTATATTTTATTGATAGGGGTGACTTAGACTGCTTAGCAGGTAAAATCTCTTATTTCGATTCGTTTTTTTTTTAAAAAGCTTAAAGTCTACTTAAAACAATACCTATTTAATACAACTCGTTGATTTTTAATGTCTCAAATGAGAGACAACATAACAGATTTACTTACCATATACTTCAAAGTATCAAGATCACACTGACAACGAAACATATATTTATACACTTAATCTCACTGTCCTTACTTGCTTGTGAAATTGGTTAAACTCCACTTTGCTCTTCCATTAGTATACCTCAACAGTCTTAATGGAAGATACTTGTCCACCGCTCATACATGTCCGCACAACACAAAAAGATTACCAATTCACATCACTATAATAGTTACTTTGTGTGGAGGGACAAGAAAAATATATAATGACATAAAAATGTTTCTTCGCGTCGTTCTTTTTCTTCTTATTCTAACTTTTCCAATTCACAATATTTTCTTTTAAAAAATCACAATCACATTATATATTACAGCACATCACACACAAATAGTACAAAAGCATGACTCAAGAACGTCACAAAAAGCAAATTTCTTTTCGTTCTTTTAAATCTTCGTAGAGAGCACAGCTACAAGAAGCGACGATCGTCAAAATCGCTGCCTGATATAAGTACAGTGTTAGGTACTGTTGAGGAATCTGAAACACAAAATAGACATTAATGAACACAAGAGCATAATCCATAGTTCTATAAATGGCATCGTAAAAAGAAGCACGCAATTTGCTTTATTATTCATCTGGTAGACTTTTTAAGATTACTGAAATATATTACAAACAAACGTAATATAACAATTTTCAGATAGAACTCAAGCATTCTCATTTTGCTTAGTCAAATAACCAACGTTAAAGTTTACCTTTGGTACCTTGAATCTCCTACCTATGATACCCGAGATATTATACTGACCTTAATTTTTAACTTACATTGTAGGGATTGTTTCCAGCCATTACGCATGTTTTCCTGTGTGCAGTGCAAGACTAAACAAATGGAGAACATAAATCATTCGAAATAACAAATTAATTATAAACTGACCACAAAAATGTAACAAACAAAAAATAAAGGGTGTTATTGAATGAAGGGGAACCAATGCAAGATTCAAATATATATGCAGTGAAACTTCTATATAATGGACAGTAACGGGGAACGTAAAACTGTCCGTTATTCGGAAGTGTCCGCTATTCGGAAAAAGCTTAGGATGCAACACCAGAAAAATTACTGCAATGTACAGACAAGTTTGGGCAACATTATCTTGCTGTTTACTGTATTTTCATACGTAATGTACACTAATGCAGTTTTTTAAGTACAGTAAAAGGAAAATGAAATACACATGTTGTTGTTTATATGTACGTACTACCTAACATAAGCACAAACACAAAAAGTACTAAACAATATGCACTTTAAAAAAACTAAACGAAATACAAAAGAAATACAATACCTTACTCAACAATGCGCGATAATGTTAGAAATCCTGCCCGTTATCGTTTGAAATTCCAGAAAATAGGAGAGTTTTATTCTTGGCTGTCCGTTATTTGGAAGTTCTACATAGGCGCTGGGGAATAGTTTTCAGTGTCCGCGTCCGTTATTGAGAATGTCCGCTATTCAGAAGTAATTTTTCCATTGTACCGAATGATGTTTTGCCGGGGAATTGAAAATTAGCCGTTATTTAGAGGTGTCCGCTTTTTAGAGGTGTCCGTTAGGAGAAGTTTCACTGTATACTAAAGAATATGGTATCACCCGCGCGTTTAAGCTGGTAGCATTGATTTTTACGTATCCTCCTAATATATTTTTTCACTTAAATGATTCGTTGTTTTAATAGGTCTACTTTAGAATTGATGGGACTTGTATGTAAAATGCTAGGTACTTCATTCATTCATATGTCCCATTGATGGGACATATTCATTCCTGTCATTCTCATGTTTATCCTACTTTTTACAATTTTATACCTATAATAATATAGAGATAGAAAGTTTTACTCAATATGACAAATATCCGGAAGCTAATAAGAACAATCTCAGATCACTTAATAAAAAAAATACTGAAAGCAACAGCACTGTACTATTTTAAGAATAAACAATTTTGTCCCAGCGACCGTACCTCAGTAGTTAGAGCGTTGGTTTAGCATTTGGAAAGTCACTGGTTCCCAGCGACCGCCCATCCTGACTGAGGTCTTCCCCGATTTTCCTCTGTGGCACGAGGTAAATGCTGGGATTGTATTTTGAATAAGGTCAGGATCGATTCTTTCTCAATTCGTTCCCATATTTTGCTATTGTTGTGTTGTTTCCAATGTAAAATCCTCTCCGAGCTGTATTTGGAGTCTTGAAATAATAAATAATACATATTAACTATTTTAATTTTCGTGATTACAGTGTTTGAGTGTTCTCCCCTATGTATTCCTTATGGGGGAATATTTATTATATTTCTCACAAATTTGTCCAGTCTGTCCGGCCGTTCTACCGGACCGATTTTGCTCATTTCTTTTTTAAATTTGCGCGCTTATACGTAGATAAATCATCAGTAAATCGCATTCCTTTCTGTCAAGCCTCAACTAAAGAAGAAGTGTTTGAGTGTTCTTCTTTGTCCAGTCAGTCCGGGCGTTCTACTGGACCGATTTTGATCGCTCTTTTTTTAAATATCCGGCTTAACACGTAGATGGGCCATCAATAAACCGGATTCCTCTCTGTCAAGCTTGAACTGAGGGAGAAGTGTTTGAGTGTTCTCCCTTTGTACAGTCCGTCCGGTCGTTCTACTGTACCAAGTTTGTTCATTCATTTTTTTTAAATGTCCCGCTTAACATGTAAATGAGGCATCACGAAACCGCATTCTTCTCCGTCAAGTCTCAACTGAAGGAGGAGTGTTTGAGTGTTCTCCCCTATGTATTCCTTATGAGGAATATTTATCATATTTTTCACAAAATTTGTTCAGTCTGTCCGGCCGTTCTACTGGACCGATTTTGATAATTCTTTTTAAAATATCCGGATTAATACGTAGATGAACCATCAATAAACTGCATTCCTCTCCGTCAGGTCTCAACTGAAGAAGAAGTGTTAATCCAAAATGGGCGCTCAGAAAGGCGTTTTCGAAACCACTGAAACTAGAGAAACGAAATTTGGTATGAAGGTGTATTATCACGAGTGGGTCAAGATAATATAAGAAAACGTTAAAACGTCGCCCATCTTAATCCAAAATGGCCGCCAAAAGGCATTTTCCAAACCACCAAAACTAAAGAAACAAAATTTGATATTAAGGTGTACCAGCACGAGTAGGTCACAATAATATAAGAAAACGTTTAAAGAAAAGTAGCCAACTTAATCCAATAATGTCCGCCGAAAAAGTAATATTCCAAACCACTGAAACTAGGGAAACGAAATTTGGTGTGAAGGTGTACCATCACGAGTAGACTACAATAAATGTCAAGTTTCCTTTGCTTATCTATATTTAAAATAGTTTCAAAATCTTTTCGTCATTAGTAGGTAAAAATGTGGAAGCTAACCCAGAAGAACTTCCATTGATTAATTTAATTGATTCAAAGATTGGTATCCGTCATTATATTTTAGGAAGTAATATTCTATTGGTTTGTCAGCCTGTATCTTCTCAGAAACTAATATCATCACTGACACTTACGGAAAGGATATTACATCGTCTGAGCTATTTCCAGTTTCTCTGGGTCAGTAGTTTAACACGCTAAATTCAAAAGTTTTGATCGGCCTCCTGGAAGATCAAAATCTTACTTCAGGGTAGATTCTTTAGTTCTGAAGTGAAACTGAAATTCTACAATACCCGCTGAACTTTTGGACAGTTTAGACACGAGCGGCTTATCACCATATATTCTAGAACTGAAAGAAGGAGGATCTATGGCGATGGTTTCGAGGAACTTAACGAAGAACAAGGCTTACATAATGGCATAAGATTAATTCTTCACAAAATATGTGATAACTTCTTAGATCTACAAATTACAACTGAGGTTAATGTTGACTGAAGAGTACTTCTTGCTCGCTTTCTTTTATCGCCATCTGACTCTACTTTTCCATTTTCTTCCGAAACAGTACAGTTTACAATTCAAGTTGCATTGTGTATAACAATAAATATGACCCAAGCTAGTCCTCACCTTCAATATTGTAAGCACTTCACTATTGCCTGAAACTCTTTTCAGTCATTGCCTGTTGTATGTAACACTCATCGTGTGCTAGATCTTTCGAGAATGTAAAAATTGAACTAAAACCAATAGATCGACGCACCGCTAACGTTGTTTGGAAAATGTTTTGTAAATTTAAAGAGTATTATATATTTTTTGTTCTATAATAATTACTGATTTATGATATTATTTTCTCTTCTGTGTTTGTCCTTTATTTTACAACATTCTTCTCTCCTAATACTTCATTGCCTCTCTTTTTATCTATCCAGTTCCCTTATTTTAAAATGCTGCGGAGCAGCACGGGTACACTATGTTGTATGAAAACATGTTTCAAATGTTGTTGATTAATGGAGTAAGTAGGTAATTTAACATACATCTTCTTGTTTTGTCACTTTTTTTTCGGGTATTACGTCATGTAATAGTTATAAATGTCTTACGACAGTTTCATTGGCCTATCTGCCATCTCCAGAGACGTTATGACGTAAATTTAAACTTTCCAATGGATCATCTCCATGTCGGTTTTAATTTGAAACATTCTTCTTTGTTGAAGTTTCGTTGCTGTATTACTGTTTCAATTGATCCTTTTATTATTCTTGCCAAATGATAATCTATTTTGTGAAGCACTTCCGACCTTGAAACCTTTTTTAAAAACAATTTCTCAACCATTCTACCACTGCCAATTTCTCAACATTTCCCTTATTACAATAATTTCGTGCTCTTTGATTCTAATTTCAACTATTATTCCTGACTGACCAATATACACTTTCCCACATTGGCGGCCAGGTCGACGAAACGGTCATAAGACATTTCAAAATACTGAATGGCATAAAATCAAAATCCGAAAAAGAAGTAACAATATGAAAAAAAAAACAAAGAAAAACTACGAAAGTTTAGTGTTTCGTTAAATTTTTGTCTTGTTGAACCGGTTCTTTCGTACGTTCCAGAACTGTTTACCTGACTGATTCATGTCTATCAAGCACCATTCTTTTGCTATATCCAACAAAGGATAGAATTATTATTTTCTTTTTAAATCGTGAATTTCAAGTTGGAATGCACAGCGTTATTTTTTTGGAACATGAAGTCTAATTCTATATCATTTTGGTAGCTGTAACGTAATATCTCACGTACTTTTGGTTGAGGTTGGGCAAGAATGGTTGCTTCTATTTTATACATGCCACTGCCAGCTAAAATCAGGAAACCAATGGCTTGACCATTTCGTTAACTGTAATATAAGTGAAATGAAAGATACTGGTATTAAAACGAACTTCTTATGTATTTTAATATTTCTTCTATTTTGAGCAACAGTACTTGGATTTTCTATAAACAAATGACCTTGTAGTAGGGACTGTTAATTCCCTGGGTGTAGAACTGAACATGTCAACTATACCTATAGAATTAAAAAGTTTGCTTCCATTCAATGCTGGAAATATTAAATTAGTCAATAGAACTAACTCTGAGAAACACGACTGAGTATTTGTTTAATGGCTGGAAAATAAATTAGTGAAGATGGAAATGTTTCTTGCATTTTAGAAGTAGTTATGTCGAAAAACAGTAACTATGAATTATACATGATCTCCTTTAAACAACGTATCACGTAATAGTCATTAAATATTTAAAGGTCATTGCCAAATTAATGTACATAAATACTGTCACACGCTTCTTATAGCTTAAAAATAAGAACAAAACCATAATTAACATAATGGTGATATTCTTCCTGTTGTATAGAGATAGCGTGAACTTAGATTAAAAATATTTCATTTTTTTCAGCAAGAAAACTAGCCTAAAATACGTAATTTGTATCTCTATGTGGACTGCCCCCTCATACTTTTTCTGATATATTGTTTTCTGCACAATACTTAAGTGTTCTTTTTTTTAATTGATTTATTTTCTAACCATTTCATTGCCAAAATAACCTGAAAATTACAACAACAAAAAATCCAAGTAATGAAAACTCAGTGTCCCACAAAAGTTGCCCCTTCCGTGGACAGACAAGAAATTTCTAATAAATTCCACCAGAGTGTGTCATACTGGTGTTTAAACGCTGTAGGGTAAAGGAAGAGGACGCCATCTGTGTGATGGCTAAATAAGCTTGACTTTTGTGCCTATTTTACGTTTTGAGGTTTCAGAATCAGAAGAAAAAATCAGAATCCGTTTGAACTCAAGATCAATTCGTTCACTTTGTGGACAGTTTTTAAAAGGTTAGAATTCTTATTTAATATTTTCGTAAGTTCATATTTAAAAGATGGTTTATCTTAGAAATAATGGTTCATTAAAGAAAAGAGGTTATATCCTATCCTCTTTAGTTCAAATCTCAAAAAGTAAGTCATTTTGTCCAATATGTGGATGTCCCTTACGTGGACAACGTCATTCCACGTAGGGGGCATTGCTGTCCACATAGAACACAGTTTACGTAGTCTGAGTAAAGTACGCTATACGTACATTTCTGTGATGTCCAGTAAGCTTATAAGATATTAAAAATTCTAGATAAAACTTTGGTAAAATTTATTTTTACATGGGCGAGTCTACTAACTTTTGACTTCAGCCCGTCACGATTATCCGTCACTTTCTAGTTAAAACCCACACCCATGCCCCTGCTGGGACTCGAACTCTGGACCTTCGAGTCATTGGCCTTAGACCACACGGGTTACCGGTCGACATTAAACAAAAATCTAGACATTCATTACACAAAGGTGGTTCAATTACAGCAAACCGTTTTGTCCCCTACGTGGACAATGATATGCACCATTAAACATTTTTGTAAACCTTGTAAATCATACATATCACATTAGAAAACCCATATGTACACTTTACCGCAGAAACACAAGACCACTACATGAGCATGACCAGCATTTTTTTAAATGCTTGGCTTCCGTGGCCAGCTTGTTTTAAAAATGCTTTTAAAATGAAAAATAACATTTTCGATCCCGACAAGTGGTACCAATGAAATAAGTACTTCTAAAACAAAACTCAAAATGTTTTTCAGTAATTTCTGATTAAGTTTAATTTTCTTAATATTTCCATCCCGTTTAGATACATTAATTTGGCAATGACCCTTAAATAATTTCCTAACACATTGTTACCCTGGAAGTTCTATGTTCATAGGACATGACTTTTTTTCTCTGGATTATGGTCCTCTAATCGTAGAATACTTCGGGTAACTCTGCTTGAACTCCTGAATCTTCCACCTAAAAATCATATTAAGACAACTTAGCACAATTATAATTTTTATTTAACACTATATTTTTCGTACTTTCTTATTTACCTCCTAATTCACAGGTTCCAGAATATTTTGTGTCAATGACGTAACCAGTGGCACAGGCATCCTTTAACATGTGACACCAGGAGTCGTACGTTCGGTTGTTGGTGCCACATATTGGACCTCCCATATTCACCCGTGACTTTCGACAGCGGTAACTGCATGTGACGCAACGCGGAGAACCAGTTTGAAAATCTATTAGACAAGATTGTCGTTCTCGACAACGGACGGTGCGGCAGGTAGCAGACTCTGAAAGAAAAATAAAACTAACATTGTAATGAATAGCAACGTTTCTCATGTTTACCACATTAACTTTACTTCCGGAAACAAGATATGAATCTGTTTTTTCTTACTGATACGAGTACATATACCTCTTCAAAGCCTGCTTACTGTGACTGTATCAACAATCTATTATTACAGTACATCCACAAAATTAAAGGAAATTGTAACGTCATATGTTTTTACGCTCGGAGGGCAATTACAATTATGCTCGTATATCTAAAAATAACGTAGGCCTACCTACGTAAATAATAATCCTTATTGCCCGCTTGTTTAAAGGAAAATACTTCAACCAATAATTTATAAAATCATACCCAATGCAATAAGTCATAAAATTAATTTCATATTGACAGTGCAATACTCAACATCATAATATACGTACAGAGTAACATACTAAACTGGGCTAAAAATTACATATATACTTAAAATACATATATACGACAAAAATTAGTTAGAAAACAACTGTACATGTAGAAAACAGTCAACAAGAAACAAAAGAACACACAAATAAAACTAAAAAATGATTTTTTTTTTTGCCGTTTCATGCATGTTCTCAAAAAAGAAAAGCTTCAATTATAAACAACCTATAAACAAAGTTGTTCGTGCTGTCTACACTGAAATATCAACTTTATCTTCCTTAATTCTGTCTCCTCCAGTTTCTGAATATGCCTGTAACGACGAAAACTTGCTACGTATTTACTGGTTATATGCAGTAAATACGCATATGTGATTTTTGTCCCTTGTTGACTGTTCTTTACATGAAAGCAACTTCATCTTCTACCTACGAAATTTAATTATAAATACACAATGTGACCACGAATATCCAGAACTTGCAGTCTTAGCCAGTTCACAAGGTCGCCAACTTCCTTACGTCACAACTAGAACAATCAAAAAGTACAGTGTCTTACTCCTATCGCATAAAATAAACTTTAAAAAGTTATTGCAAACGCAAATATTTTCTGATATTTCGAAATTATATATATCATATTCAGCCGTTTTCTATCCACTGCTGGATGAAGGCCTTCCTCTTTTCTCTCCACATATCTTGGTCTGCTGCTATCCTCATACTATAAATATGAGGATACAGTATGAGTCTTAGCTATCCATAATATTGATTATTCTATATGTTAGCATATTTAATTTGTATATCATGTAGACATATTTTATCGAGTTCTATCATTAACAGTCGCATACCAATGTTAAATTTGCACCGATAAAGCCCAAAGGGGTACGGGGAGAAGGGTCCTCTGAAAGGATATAGGGTAAAAATGTGTATTTTAAGTTCTTTCAGTGTCGTAGCAGAGAGGAGCACGGGGGGAGGGCACAATTTACCCAAGAACATGTTTCGATTTGTTTCCGAACCGACCTAATTCGTCTATCAGTGGTGAATTCAGAGAGGGGCACGGGAGACACACGCCTTCCTTAGGGAAAATGCTTGGCTTATAGCATTATTTCAACATTTTTTCTAACAAAAATTTTCGTCTTTTTTTCTGAATCAGTCTAATTTATCTACAAATATTAATTTTAGAGCTGACGGTTTCAAATTTCATGATAAAAGTAAGCAATATGAGGTCAAAAATGATAAATTTATAGTAAACATTCACATAGCGGGAAAATATCCCTGGTCTATTCCACCTACGTCTCCTGCTCATGAAAATTCTGGCTCTGCTACTGTTCCCTTTTCTATAATAACGGTTGATAAAAATTTTACTCTAATTTTCATCACATGAATGTAGAATTTATACTAGAATATATATAGGAATACACTAAATGAGTTCTTATTTGCAAATGAGTTATTAAACATAATTTGTTTATTTCAGGAAATTCAATGTTTTTTTTTTTTTCAACCAACATTTTGACACTTCCTAATGGCAATATTGTCTGCCTTCCTTGGTCGTGTGACTGTAGGAGACGTACTTGTTACATGAAAAAGCAGCGCACATAAAAAGAACAAAATTACAATTATTTCAATAAGTGAAATTTAACTACGTTATATTCTAAGATATTTTATCATATTAACAAACTTCTTATACAATAGCACAGGTATTAAATGTAGCTCTTCTTACTTGTTTGTGGAAAAACGAACGTTTATGCTAAGGAATTCATAGTTAGGTAATAAAAAATATTTTTTATCCTCTTATTTGTTGATAAAGGAAAGATTTTTTTATGGCACTATGTGCGGAAAAGACATATTGTAAAAGTCACAAAATTTAAAATCACTACTCTGAAAGGTACAAAAATAACAAAAAGAAAAAGCAAGCTTGAGTCCGGCTCGGAACTTCCCCCCCCCCCCCCCGTTCCTTGGTATGAGAGTCTTAAATGAAAATGATATTAAACGGTTGATAAATAGATAAATAGAAACCTTGCATTTGATTAGAGTTTTGAGGCGGAATGGAAGTAACGGAAGAAGGACGAAGATGTTTAAAGGTTTTATGAAAACAAACTGAAAGACACTGAAAAGAACTGTACATTGCACTGACTGGAAATCAAGCTCAAGTCAAGCAACTGCTCTATCATTACTATCTTGACATACTTAAGAATTGGCTCAACAGACGCCTGAGGAATCCCTACACATACAGATGTTGGTAGTGCCGTGTGCACGAGACTTAGCTGCTAGTCCATTGGCAAATTTTTCTGTGCATCTTTCAACATGTTTAAATATTCATTCTCTCCGAGTTATTATGAACTTGAGACGTCTGGTTGCTTCCCTTGTTATTACACCTTTGCAAGAAATCTATAAACATAAAAGAAAGTCCCTGAAATAAAAACAAAGACCATATTGGGTCCGTTAGACCGCAAGTTTAGTTGCTCTTGGTGTTAAGATAAAGGTGCATTCTAAGCTCATGAGTCACACCGACTTATCTGCCTTTGAGGCTTAGTAAGTCTTTCTTTGTTCGACCCCATGCTATCCTTCTATTTTTGGTTCAAGGTGGCCGTTCACTCAATATGGATATTAGTTCCAGACATGGCGAGACTGGCTCACGAATAGGAAAGGAAACCACGACGTGAAAGGTAAAGTAAACGGACTGGATACTGCAAAGTGAAAGGCCTCGGAAAATCACATTATTATCCCTTGTTTCAAGACAAAATTAAGCGAACGGATTTGTCCAAGACTCTCAAGAGTAAATTATCTCTGCACTGCACTCAAATCTAACGAAGACACATTGAGAGAAAATATTGTACAACTAGATAATATTTGAGTTACAAATCGGGACCCAGTCGAAACAGACATTTAAATAATTCTTCAATTTTAACCAGGAATACCTTTTATAATAAACTAACTAAGAACAAATTTCCTACTTTTAATTATAAAATTATTTGACAAACAGGTATATCAAAATTCTCAGCTTTCATTGCAAATGTTGATCTTAAGGCCACTTTAGACGATCCAATTTCTCGTACGATCCCTCGTGTGCAATCCCATCGGTTACATTCTTTGATCGTCGTCATAAGTTCAATATCCGCCAAATTCTATTGAGCGGAGTGGTTCGGAGCCCACTTTACCAAAAACTGTACGCCCCATCTTTAGAATCTGACTAGCCCATTTAGAAGATTAATGGCAATTCAATCAGTGGGAGATTGTGACTGAACATAAATGATTAATAGGCTTCGTACTGAAATTAAAAAAAAAAAAAAAATACTTCTAGATTTTTCAGATATCTTTGGCAGCTATCTTATTAGACCCCATCTCAAGTTTCAGTATAGAAGGGCCAGCAGTAATAGTACTTGTTTCCTTGTTCACTCTGTTTTTCCTTATTATTATTATTCAATTCAACCCTTCAAAACAACACCAAACAAGTTTCACATAATGGTTTCCTTATATTGTATGCTTTTGGAGCCTCTTCGCGGAGCATCCAAAAGGATATTTTACCTACAAAAAGAAAACATTTTCTTCTTTTGTGTAAAAGGATCCAATTCTCAACCTGTTTCCAAAGAATAAGATATACCTCCTGCCATGGAAGACACAGGTATTGGACAAAATAATGAGACTTGTCAAAAGTGGAACATATTGTAACTGTGCTTGGTGACCCTGAACACTGCGTAAATCAACTGTCTCTTGTTTGTTGCAGGTAGGATGGACTGTGCACTAATAGTAGAGTGAGGCAGTGTGTTGTGGACGTTGTGCAGGTGTGGTGAATTAACAGTATGTCCGACTTGACGGAGATTCAAAGAGGTCTAATTGTGGGTGCCCGTCTTGCTGGAGCATCTGTGAACAAAACAGCGACGCTATGCGGTGTAATATAATGCACGGTCTCGGAAGTCATGACCGCATACACAGTGCACGTAAAACAGGGTCGGCGAAGCACAATAGTGGTCGAAAGACGAAGCTGCAGGATAGAGACCGCTGGGCCTTGAAGCGGATTGTGACGTCGCAGAAGAAAACAACAACAGAGAAAGTGACTACAGAAGTTAAACTGCACTTAAACACACCAGTGTCATTCAAAACAGTGAGGCGAGAGCTGCATAAAATTTGTATCCATGGGCGTGTTGTAATTCTCAATAACAGACAAATATGCTCAAAGGCGATGTGCGTGGTGTAGTGCCTACAAAAACTGGATGCTGGAGGACCTAAGGTGTCGTGTGGTCAGATGAGTCACCCTTTACCCTCTTCCCCACCATTGGACACGTGTTAGTCTGGCAAACCTTCTGAAGGATGCGATGTGGACTGTCTCTGCCCGACTGTCAAATATGGTGGCTGCTCTATTATGGTCTGGGGCGCTATATCATGGTATTTGGTAGCCTCCTTGCCACATTACACGGTTCGGTCACAGCAGCAGTATGTAGAGAATTCTTGGGTAACCAGGTTAACCCAATGGTGCAAACTTTATTTCCAGAGGAGAATGCCATATTCCAGGATGATAATGCCCCATTCACACCGTTGGTCCTGGTTTAATGAGCATGCTGATGAGGTTCAACATTTTCTCTGGTCCGCGCAGTCCTCAGAGCTGAATATCATGTAGCTTCTGTGGGCTTTTTGGAAACCAGGGTTCGGAGTCGATTTCCACCTCCTTCGTCTCTACTTGAGCTGGAGGCTGCGCTGCATAAATAATGGCTTCAACTTCCACTCACCACCATTCGGAACTAGAATCGGTCTATTTCGTTCAAAATTTAAGCTGTACTGCGTGCTGAAGGTGAACTAACACCATATTAATACAAAATGTTCCAACTCTACTAGTGTTTCCATTATTTTGTCCAACACCTGTATATATTCCCGACATAGCACGAGAAAAACACATCTTATGGACGCACACCAAAAGACAAAAAGACGAGTCTCTCTCTCTCTCTCTCTCTCTCTCTCTCTCTCTCTCTCTCTCGCGCGCGCGCGCACACACACACACACACACACACACACACACTCACCCTTACTCTCTCCCGTTTTGACGTTCAGATTTAACTGTGAAGGACTTATTATTCCGTTTGAGATCCTATTGTTGCCCTTGCAGTGGGATAAGCAACAAACTGGGGTCTGGTAGGTGGGTCACAGATATATTTTCTTGTTTTTAAAAGGGTGGTCCTTAATTTATTGCTAATTTTCTTGCTTCTAACAAATGCTAAATTCTCTGAGGAAATTCATTGTATTGGAGATCTTCCAAAATTAACGTTAGACACTGACACCGAAGTTATTGTCATTCTAAAGTTATTGTTATTAATCGGAGGTTATTTAATAAAGGTCCGGGAAACCGGGACAGCACCGAGAAACCTTTACTGTCAATCCAAAATACTTCTGCCACTTACTGGGAGTATACTCCTTAATTTCTCTTGATAAGGATTAAGGGAACCGACCACGGTTGACCAGTGTTCGATTTGTGTAATTTCCAGAGAGGGGGAAGAAGTAGTGAGATATGTATTATACGGTATTTTGGGATCGTCCATATCCCAGGTTAGAGGTATATATCTGTAAAAAGTACCAGAAAGATTTTTGCCGAGAGGGGGATAATCCCAACCATCCCCCGCTACAAACCGAACACTGGGGTAGACACCTAATGTCCAATCCATACGTTCACTTCGTGGGCCCTGTTTGTACCCAAGCAAATGCTGACGAACGAATGAGGACATTTTCTGAACATTTTCCAAATCTCGAGTAATCATAGGAAGTGTGAGATGTAAGCTGAAAGTAAAAATTAGACTTGAGAAAAAAAAACTTATCAGAGGAGAACATCCAGTCTTAGATCTACAAAATCTAGTAAACAGGAGACAAACATTACATACACAACTAAGCAACAGATTCGGCACCTTGGAAGAGTTAGAAGATAAAGAAGATATCAATAGCAGAAACAAAATCCTGACTGAGATAATAAGAGAGAGAGAGAGAGAAGGCATCAGAAAAAAAGAGAGCAAAATTTTAGAAGAAACTAAACTATTGATGAAGAAAAGGAGGGAAATGAAAGAAGAGGAAAATTACATAAAGAGTACTGAGTACATAGAATTACTTGTAAATAAAAACTTAAGGAAGAAAATAAGAGGATGCACGAAGATGAAACGAACATCTTGTTAGAAATACAAATCGAGGAAAACAAGAGGCTGAAGAAAAGCAAACAGCAGCACTGCATTACAGAAGAAAAAACTAATAATCGCAGTTAAGCGACCAGATGGGACTGTACCCAGAAATAAGAAAGAATTTATAAAAATATTTGAAAATTTCTACATGCCGATGAAGAGCTAGGAAATGAAGGTTCAGGATACATGTTGTAGAAGCCATGTTGTACATGTTGGACGTAATGCAAAAAGAAGTGCCTAAAGTACTTCAAGGGATGAAGAACCGAAAATCGTCAGGAGACTATAGACTCACAGCAGACATGTTTAGATGGAGAGGTGAAAAGGTGAAAGAGCAACTTGCCAAATTATTCTCAATGTGCCTGAGAAAGAGAGAAAAACCGTCCGTTTGGAATAATGCTATTATTATTTTGTTGCACAAGAAAGAGAACAAAATAGGCGTAGAGAACTACAGACCAATTAGTTCTATAGAAAATGTTCACCAAACTTATTTTGAATCGTATTGAACGAGACTTACATTTTAACCAGCAAGGAAACAAGCCAGAAATAATCATGGATTAAGCACAATAGACCACATACAAGTATTGAATGAAGTTATAGAAAGGACTAATGAATATGAACTTCCACTATGTCTAGCATTCATAGATTTTGACAAAGCTCTCGATTCAGTATTCTTGGCAGCAGTACTTAAATAACTTGAACATCAAGGCATCGAAAGTGCATACATTAAATTACTACGAAAAATTTACTCGACTGCCACATCTGTCATTAGACTACATAAAGAGAGTGAAAAATTTAAAGTTGGAAAAGGGATAAGACAAGGAGATTCAATTTATCCAGAACTATTTTCTGCTGTTCTGGAGGGAGTGTTCCAAAATTTAAACTGGAGTGAAGTTGTAATAAAACTAAATGGAAAATACCTTAATCACCTACGATCCGCTGATGATATAATTCTGTTTGCATCAAGTGGAAAACTACAAACCAGAATGGAAGAGCTTAGAAATGAGATTTCGAAAATAGGAATTTAAGTGAATTTGAGTAATACGAAAGTAATGTACAATTAACATTCTGCAAAGAAGAAAAATAATGATTCACAGAGAGACAATAGGCATAGATAGGAAATCAAATGTAATATATATTTCTTGATGGTGTTCTAAGTATATCACCAACTATGGATACTAACGAAGATCAGCAAATGACAGATGTACAATTACACGTAGGAAAGCATTTAATAAAGTTTGTGTTAAACAGCGGAGTTAGTGATAATTTCGTTTCCCTGCAATGCATAATACAGTCAGGTAAAATGTATCACCTTCTTAAATATACCCAGCTTCCAGTGATCGGAGAAGTTACATTGCATGTGTTATATAACGGAAAATTACAAACATTCACATTTGTAGTAATAGTAGGTTTTCTCACTACCAATATTCTTGGCCCGTGTGCAATTTTGTGGTTAAGTATTGTGAGTGGTCTCATGTTTTCCTTATGCATTGTAGAATAAGAAAAGCGATGGTGAACATCTGAGACCCGCGACAGGGGAGGGAAGTGGGGAGAAAAAGGTAACTAACGAATTCTGATCTAATATTTTGTGAAATCAAGAAAAGTCATTTTTTTCTTTTTTCTTAGAGTTGAATGTTTTAAAAAGTGGTCTCATTTCTTTTCTCTTGTTATGTAAAATATGAAAAACGTAGGTGGACATCTGCGACTGGCGACAGGGGAGAGGGAGAAAAAGGAAGTAAAAAAAACTTTTTACTTGTTTATTAGAGTTGAATGTTTCAAAAAGTACGAAAAGCGATGGTAGCATCCAAGACCCGGACCTTGGAAGGGGTGAGAAGGGGAAGAAATATTGAAAATAGAGTTGTTTAGTATGTTTCATGAAGTAATTTATTTTCCTTTTTCGTTGCATCTGAGTGCTTTAACGATGGTAGACATGTGGTAATCAAGACAGAGGAAATACTGTATATTGTTACTGTATACTCACGGGACCGTAAAGGTCCATGCATACCGAATGCGACCGGGCACGTCTACGGGTTGCGGATAGTGGAACGGCTCTCAGATATGGGAGTTCGCTGCGAAATAAGCAGGTACTGCCTGACAAATAAGCAGTCGCGGACAATACGAATAAGGGAGAAACCCCTGACAGATAAATCCTGGTCCTCTATGTTGGTGGTTGTGCGTAGGGCTAACATCTCTACTGTGGAAAACTAAGCTGTTCAGAAACGGAAGCTAGAGCTCGGAATAGGATAGGAAAAGTGGAGATAATAAGGCAATGGAAGAAGATGTGGATAGTAACATGGAACATACAAACAATATTAAAACCCTGCAAAATGGAAGAGGTCGCTCAAGAGACAATACAACAAACTATGCATATAGTGGCATTACAAGAAATTTGATAGGAAGGCACCGGCAGCATCGAGAAAAAAACTACATATTCTACACCGGCAGCATCGAGAAAAAAACTACATATTCTATTATAACGGAACGTCAACAAAAACTGAACAATATGGTGCCGGATTTATTATATGGAAACATTTACGAGATAAGATACTACAGTACACACCAGTCAACGCGAGAATAAGCAAGATCAGAATGAAAGGCAAATTCAGAATCCTCACAATAATCACAGTCCATGCCCCTACAGAAGAGATAGATATCGCAGAGAAAGAATTCTACGAGAAATTAGAGGAAACTTTCGGAAATACATCTAAACGTAATACAATATTAGTACTAGGTAACTTCAATGCCAAACTAGGAAGTAAAGATGCAGTTACGAAAGCCATCGAGAAAAATACACTACATGCAGAAACCAATGAAAATGGAAATCTGCAATAAGAAATCAAATGGTAGTAAAAAGTACGAGCTTTCCACACGAACAAATACATCTAGGAACCTATCTCTCGATAACAACTCTCGATAACAACACGGTAAACCAAATACATCACGTTCTGACTAATCGCAGATATGCATCATCCATAACAGATGTCAGGAGTCTAAGGGTACCAATAGCGACACAGACCACTTCTTATTTAAAACAAAATTAAGAGACAGAATATGTAGTAAACCACAAAAGAAAACCATCTCAAATGAAAAATGAAACATGGAGAAGTTGAAAATCAGATAAGCTGATAAATTCAAGAACGCAATGGAAAGTAATTGTGAAAAAAGGCAGAAAAAGTAAACTCAACGAATAAGAGAGATGGGAAGGTATTGTAACTGTAATCAAAGAAGCAGCGGCCGAAACAATTGGACTTAAGAAAACTGAAAATAATAAAATAAAATGGTTTGACAAAGAATGTCAGAAAATAATTTACAAAAAACGAAGCCCGAAGAAAAATGCGACAAAGAGAGACAAGGGGCGATTACGAAAAGTATAAAGAGTTGGCGAAACAGGCGAAGAACGTTTGTAAAAAGAAAAAGAAGGAAATGATAAAAAGTATGATAGAAGAAATAGAGAATTTAAACAAAGAAAATGAAACTAGAAAATCCTATGCGGCAATGAAGAGAATGAAAAGAGGATATCAGTCGAAAATCATGGTATACAAAATCATCAAAGAAGAAATAGTAGGAGAGAAAGAGAAAATAGTAGAAGTACGGACAGAATATTTTAAAGGTTTATTAAACCCTGAGACACAGGTAGAAGAAGAGCAAGATAATAAGCACCAGGAACGAAGAAGTAAAGAAAAGGTGATTAACGCGCACAAGAAAGGAAAACATGAGGAAGATGATGAAACAGTACCCTCAAGGGAAAAAAATAGAAGGAATGATTGTAAATTAAATAACAATAAGGCCCTGTGAGAAGACATCATAACCATAGAACTAATAAAACACGCAGGACCTAAACTGAAGGATGAAATATATGATATAATGCAACAAATTTAGAAGGAAGAAGGAATGCCAGACGGATGGAAAGTAGGAATAATACATCCTCTGCACGAGAAAGGAGATAAAATTGATTGTAAAAATTATAGAGGAATCATACTATTAAATGTATCATACAAAATACTAACAGGCATAATCAAAAATAGAATCAAGAAATATCCAGAGTAAGAAATAGGGGAATACCAGTGTGGATTCAGGAAAAACCTCAGTACAATAGACCAGCTATATATCATGCAACAGGAAACAAAAAAAAAGCTACCAACATGGCACGGATCTTCACATCATATTCATAGATTTCAAGCAGGCGTTTGATAGTGTGAACAGAAACAGATTCATAGAAGCTCTAGAGAATCTTCTAATACCAAAAAAAGTTCATAAGATTGGTACAGATAACGCTCACTCAAAGAACGGCAAAAGTGAAAATAGACAAGCGATTAGGAGAAGAATTCCAATACGATAAGGGAGTTAAACAAGGAGATGAACTATCAGCAACACTGTTCATAATAGCCCTACATGTGGCCATACACAAAATAGATAAACGAGAAATGTACAAAACCAGCCAAACATGTGCTTAGGCCGATGATGTATCAGTAATTGCAAGAACTGAGAGCAAACTAAAAGAATGTACACTGAATTGGAAGAAGCAATGAAAATAACTGCAGAACACAGAAGAAATAAACCGGATATTACAATACAGGATAAGACCTTTGAAAGCGTACCCACATCTAAATATTTAGGATATTTAATAGATAATAGCAATAAAGGAAAGAATACAAGCAGAAAATAGGGCACATCACGCGAACAGCCAACTACTGAAAACCAAGATGATAAGCAGAAGCACAAAATTAAAAATAGATAGAATATTTATAAGCATATAGCAATATACGATTCAGTAGTACGGACACTCACTAAGGAAAACGAAAACGATCTACATGTATTTGAAAGAAAAGTAATCAGAAAGATCTTTGGGCACATCAAAATTGGAGAGGAATGGAGAATACGCCCTAACAGAGAAACAGAAGATATCCTGAAAAGTAAGTACACAGTCAGATACACAAAGGCACGGTTGGAAGAAGATCGCCTTCCCAAAAGGACCATAAATAAGAAGATTTATTCCAGTAGAGGAAAAGGAAGACCCAAACAAAAATTGTTAGATAATGTGATAGAGGACCTCCGAATATTGAAAGTGGTTAACTGGGAACAGACAGCGAGAGAAGGACAACATGGAGGCAACTGGTGCAAAAAGCCAAGACCCATACCTGGCTGTAGAGCTGTGTGGTAAGGTAAGGTAAGTTACTGTATATTAGATATATTCCCTCCTCCCTTCTTGTCATGAGTCCCGGATACCCACACTTGAATATAAAAAAAATAACATTTAAAAAACTATTAAACTGAAACATACATGACATCATTTTAGACTTCATTATCACATAAATACCTATTATAACCCTTCAACCCCCCCCCCCCCCTTAATCTTTCCTCCTTCACTCTTGTCATGAATCCCGGATACCCACAATCGAATTTTAAAAACTTTTCAACATTATAAGAAGAACTATTCAACTGAAATGAATATTTGGTTTTATCTTCCTCCCTTCGAACACCCCTTTCCTGTTTTCGATTTCTTCCTTCAAACACGCCACAGTCGCGGGTCCCGGATGTTCACCATTGCTTTTCTTATTGTACAATGCATAAGGTAAAAAAAGGATACCACTCACAATACTTAACCACAAAAATGCACACGGGATGTAATTGCGAACCCCACTATAACTCAGTGTAATATAACCCATCAGATAATTGGGCGAGCTGGATTAAACATTTTATGTCCACAACGGGAAAGCATCTGGACCACCACAATTCCGGACACAAATGTGAATACCGTAAATTCATCAGAACGTATACAATGGTTGTTTCGAAAGAAAAGCCTGGAATTGTGGACAAACTGCCGTTGAATGATTGTATCATGACATGTTACTGGAAAACGATGGAACGGAAAGTGTTAACATGTTCAGAGTAATCTACGACATGCAGATAAAATATCTGTTAATCATATTTTTTATTTGCAACAACAGATGTCGTTAGTACGAAAAGAATTAGACATCTTAGCTATGGAGCAACGTGAGCTTTCTGATAGATGTTGTTCTTCTTTTCCCACCTACATGGGGTCAACGTTTCTGATGTGTCTTCTCCACAAAGCCCTGTTCTGAACTTCTCCCTGACAGACCTTTCTCCCCGAGGTCATTTTTAACCCTATCCATCCATTTCCTCCTTTGCCTCCGTCTATTTCTCTTGGCCTCCACTTCCATTGCCATCACTCTTCTGGCTACATTGTTATTTTTTCTCCTCGTTACATGTCCACACCACTGCAGTCTTCTTTCTTGTATCTTCATATACATCTCTACAACCTTCGTTGTTCCTCTTATTTTCACATTTCTCATTCTGTTTCTTCTTGTTATCCCACGCACCCATCGTAACATTCTTATTTCGGTGATATCTAATCTCTTTTCTTGTGTCTTCTTTATTTGCCATGTTTCTGCTCCGTGTATCATTGCTGGTCTAATTACTGTTTTGTAAACCATCCCTTTATTCTTCACCGTTATTATGCGGTCGCAGAGAATGCCACATACTTTCTTCCAACTTCGCCACCCCACTTGCATTCTGTGTGTTATTTTCAAGTTCAAATCACCATTCCCAGTAAGAAATGAACCTACATATTTAAAACTTCTTACTTTATTCAATCGTACTTCTTGCAACATCAATTCTCCGGTTTTCTTTCTACTATCTTCCAGAGACCTCCTCCAACTCTCTACTTTCCTTTCCTTGCCCTATTAGTATTGCATAGTGCAATATCATCAGCAAACATCATACACCAGGGGACTTTATCTCTCACATTATGAGTTATAAAGTCTATGACTACGTTGAAGAGGTACGGGCAGACTGAACCCTGGTGTAGTTCAACCAAAACAGGAATTTGGCATGTCAATGCCACACTACTTCTTACCTGAGTTCTAGCTCCTGTATACATATCTTGGATTATCCTTACATATTTCTCTGGCACTCCTTTCTCCCTCAAACATCTCTATACTTCCTGACGTGGTAATCTATCGTAGGCCTTCTCCAAATCGATAAAGGCCATATGCAATCCTTTTTTGCTTTTCCTGATGCTTTTCTATAGTTTTTCTTAATATAAAAGTTGCGTCTGTTATACTTTTCCTGGCATAAATCCAAAAAATTGCTCGCCTACTGATGTTCCTTTTCGTAATCTTTCTTCTATAATTTTCTCCCAAATCTTCAGCGGATGTGATATTAGCTTGATTCCTTCATAGTTTCCACAATCCTGTATATCTCCCTTCTCCTTAAAAAAATTATACAATAACAGTATCCCTACATTGCATCGGCATTTGTTCTTGTTCGCAGTTTTTTTACATCAGATCTCATACAATATCTCTTCTGGTCCCAAACTCTTCCACACTTCTACTAGTATGCAATCAGGACCTGCAGCTTTTCTGGTTTTCCTTAATGCTTTCTTTACTTCTTCCTGGCGTATTCTTAACGTTGGAGCAAGATTTGAAGTCCCGTTGCTAAGAACTTTCCTATCATATCCTTTGTTGTCTTGTCTCTGGTATCTGAATTTTATTGATGGCCTTTAGGATCTAAGGCTCAGGCCGGAATAGGAATGGGAAGGATTCGAGGTGTCGGCCAGGGCCTATGTTGAAGGTGCCATCCCGGCATTTGCCTGGTGTGACTGAGAAATAAACTGGAAAAACCTCAGTCAGGGTGGTCGGCCGCTGGGATCAAACCCACAACCTCCTTAATGCTACGCCAACGCTCTACCACTGATCTCTGTTTTTGTTTTTAGTCCCAAGTGGGCCCTCCAAACATGGAAAATAGATTTTGTGAATCCTTAGGACTAAAAATGGTCGCAAACTATAGAACATAAAATAGAATAATAGGGCAGTACTGTCGCATGACTAGGAGGTCGCTATGGGGCCTTGAAAGATAGAAAATGAATATTCTGATTGCTTAGGAGTAGAAAAACAAAAAATACTGTGAAATAAAAGGGAATACAAACAAATAATAAAATAATATTAAATGGGCCCCCCAGAGCCCTGAAAAATGGGACTCCAGGGCCCATAAATTAACTAAGATTTGAAAATTGTTCTAATAATGTTAATGCATAGTCCATTGTAAGATAATGTCAAAAAACAATAGTTGAGGACTTTACCTCACACCTCCTCCCCCTAAAATGCCGAAGTAAATGGCGGAAATTACCTAACATTTGGAAAGTGTAATAGTCATTTCAACTCATAGTCCATTGTTAGATGTCAAAAAACAATAGTTGAGGACTCTACCTCATCCCCCTCCTCTAAAATGACGAAATAAATTGGCGTAAATCGACTTAGATTTGACTTTTTTACTAATGATGGAAAAATGTTAGTATTTACAGCAAAAATGAAAAAACAACATTTGAGAACTCTACCTCACCTCCCCCACCCCCAAAATGGCGTCAAAGGCCTAAATCGACTAAGATTTGACTTTTGTTTTAATAATGTCAAATGAAGCGTCAGTAAGGCGTAAATCTACTAAGATTTAAAAAAATTCTAAGATTGTGAAATGATGCATCCGTACCAGGAAAGTTTAAAAAACTACATTTGAGGACTCTACCTCACACCCACTCCCCAAAAAGCATGATCAAAAATGGTGTAAATCAACTAAGATTTAAAAAATCTAAGATTGTGAAATGATGCATCCGTACCAGGAAAGTTCAAAAATCAAAAAACAACAGTTGAGGACTCTATCCCACAGCCCCTCCCCAAAAAGGATGATCAAAAATGGTGTAAATCAACTAAGATTTGACTTTTGTTTTAATAATGTCAAATGAAGCTTCAATACCAGTAAAGATAAAAAACAAATTTGAGAGCTCTACCTCACCTCCCCAAAATGGCGTCCAAAGGCCTTAATCAACTAAGATTTGACTTTTGTTTTAATCATGTTAAATGAAGCTTCAATACCAGTAAAGATCGAAAAACAACGTTTGAGGTCTCTACCTCACCTCCCCACCCCCAAAATGACGTCCAAAGGTCTAAATCAACTAAGATTTGATTTTTGTTTTAATAATGTCAAATCAAGCTTGAATACCAGTAAAGATCAAACACCATTTGAGGACTCTACCTCACCTCCCCCACCCCAAAATGGCGTAAAAGGTCTAAATCAACTAAGATTTGACTTTTGTTTCAATAATGTCAAATCAAGCTTGAATATCAGTAAAGATCAAACAACACCATTTAAGGACTTTACCTCACCTCCCCCAAAATGGCGTCCAAAGACTTAAATCGAATAAGATTTGACTTTTGTTTTATTAATGTCAAATGGTTGGCAAATGAAAGAGAATAAGAAAATAGTATAGCATTGCCTTTTAGTACCACTGAACGGGACCGGAAAAACATTGAAAATACACGGTGGGAAGTTGTAGTAGTAAACAAACACAAATGAAATAATAATAATAATAATAATAATATAGTAATTGCATTCGATGACCCTCAAGAGACCCCGAAGACCCTATGAATGCCTAAAAGAAGGAACCTATAAAAGAAAAATCTAACATTAAAATGTGAGGAATTGTAGATGCCAAATCAGCGACTTTTGTAGTGCATGAACCATGACGAATAAGTACATTGCTTGTGAAAGAAAAAATAATACTTACCAACGTCCCTCTGAAGCACTGTAACAACAGCCATTGACCGACTGCCACTGCAACCTGGTTGAAACCGGTTATTAAATATGCATGGTAGGGGAGGGAGAAGCTTTGACCTGCGCACTGTATGGTTAACGCAAGTGGGTTGGAAGGCCACTCTGAGTTTGAACGCTGGCTTGTGTAAACATACAGTTACGGTTGTGCGATATTAAGTACTTGTTTTCTTTGTTGCAGACTGGTGATTAAATATTTTGAAGAGGTCTGCCGTCTGAATTGATACAACTCATGTAAGTTGAATACTTTTGTATGATACAACCATAAATAACACTTTAATTGAAGACAATATGAAACATTTTGATGACTTGGTTGTGTTATGTACTTAGTAAAATGAAAGTAGTAATGGAAACTGTACGAACAATGAAAACGCATGTGCAACGTTAGGCACAGTAGTTGTTACTAATAATCGTACTTTTAAAAAGTAATTACGTGAAATGAATGTGGAACGTGATGTAAAGTAGTTGGTAATAATTAACGTAATGAAAAGTATTTACTAAAAATGAAAACTTGATACGAAAAAACGTGCTTAAAAGTATTTACTAAAAAATGAAAGGTTAATACTAATAAAGGTACTTAAAAGTATTCACTAAAAATTGAAAGCTTGATACTAATGAATGTAGTACAAAGTATTTAGGAGAAAATGCAATGTTGTTAGTAATGAACATAAAGTGAAAACGCATGTGCAACATTATACAAAGTATTTGCTACTAATCGTAATAGTGAACACATTTTGAAAAAATAGCTGCAAGTTACAAAGTCATGTCGTAATTGCACGTTAAAATATGTTTTTGAATGACATATGACTGAAAACATGTTTCTGTTTCTTGTCGTTACAGATTGAAACAAATTTCTTTGGAAGGTGTCTGTGGATTTGAAAATTAAAAACTAGGGTAAGTGAACATTACATTTTTTAAATAGTTGCCCAGTACGTTACGTTTGTTACAAAAGTACAAGTTTAGTTTGTAACAACGTTGCGTAAATAAAATATTAGGACGTTACGGTTGTTACAAAAGTACAAGTTTAGTTTGTAACAACGTTGCGTAAATAAAATATTATAACAGAACGTTACGTTTGTTACAAAAGTACAAGTTTAGTCTGTAACAACGTTGCGTAAATAAAATATAACAGAACGTTACGTTTGTTACAAAAGAACAAGTTTAGTTCGTAACAACGTTGCGTAAATAAAATTATAACACTACGTTACGTTTGTTACAAAAGTTCAACTTTAGTTTGTAACAACGTCACGTAAATTTGTAACACTTACATTGGGAATTTTACAAAGAAACAATTACGCGATCGTTGAAATAATAGAAATGAAAACATTTTGAACCAACTTTGAAAACAAAACAATACATTAAGTGCGAAACGCAAACTTTGTAAAACACTTAGATATATTAATTTGTTCAAAAACGTATATAACACGTAAAGTACAAACTTCCGAATGTAAAATTTTGTATTTATATGTGTGCACATAGTTTTTGTATTTAGTTGATGTGAGATCATTGCTGTGAACACACGTATTGACAGATTGTCTGCCCGTTTATTGCAGAAACATGAATCCCATCGACACCATTTTACTTGCATTTTTCGAAGGACGTACTGACAATGGCGATCGCGTGGTTCTGGTCTGGAGGGACCTCTGTGAGTCTATGGCTAGGGGATTCCGGCCGACATTTGATGTTGTAAGTAGGGACTTTATTTCCCATTTGATTTATACTTACTGCGACAGACTTATTGATTGTATAAGAGTATGTCAGCCCGTGGGGAATTTGTTACCACTGTATGAAAGCGACTATGCAGAGTTTGAAGGAATTATGGAAACGATGCATATTTCCTTTTACGAATTAGCAAATCAGGGCAAAATCGATGTTGACCGGATTAATGATGTTACATTGGTAAAATTGCTTGGGTGGGAGGAGGCAAGTACATTTATGAGGGAATTACAAACTTTTCCGGTTCTTGCACCTGATCTTCAGCGTATTGATACTGGCGTTATTCCTTGTAATATTATTCCTGTAAGGAATGATTGCCAGTACCAACGAGGGGACCATGTGGAAAGATCCATGGCAATTGTGGATGGTAATGAAAACGTAACTCCAGTATTTAATACTTTACCACCAGCGCCAACAGAGGACACGGATGGGGAGGAAATATTTGTGGTACCACCAATTACTCCACCATCACCACCTGAGCACCTGAATAGTAGTAGTAGTAATAGTAGTAGTGGTAGGACATCGAGGGAAATGGAGGATCAGTGTGCACTGAATTTTGCACTAGACATTTGGCCGAGGTAGATGCAAGATGCGCATTTACGGTGATGGCACCTCCTCCTCAACCAATTACCGTTCAGGGTCAGGGAAATAAAATGAATGGTAATGGTATTCCGGAGACGTCTTCGAACGCGAGACAACTGCCTGTTGCTGAAGAATACGATCTCCGAAATAACTTTATCGCGTAACCGGGATCGTCGTGAGACAATGGAAGTGGAGGTAGTGGAATTGAACGTCCCCCCATTACCTCATTAAATGTGGAAGAATTTACAGTGAATAAACTTTGAAAAATGAATGTGTGGCACCTTCGCTTTGGCATGATTGGGTACCAGCAAGTGATACTATGTTTTGTAGCGTAAATCAAAGTACTGATAACTGAAATTTTGTCAAGTCGTTGACGTCGCTATCTCCATTTCGGAATGGAAGGGAGAGAGGTCGTCTTATCAAACCGTGACGGAGTAGATGCTGTTGATGCAGAGGCTTATGTGTCGGGACTGTTTTCCTTTGACTTAAATAATATTCTCCCAGGAATTCCTCGAGAGGTGTACGCGGGCCTGACCATCGAAAGCAGTACATGTACTGTGAATAGGTCCCCTGTACGTGGCTTGGCGCCTGAGAGATGAACTGATGTAATTTTAGGAACATTAGAAAATGTGTTAAATTCAAACGAAGCATTTCTTTTTCGTAGCAAGTTATATTGGGTGGATCCTCGATTGAGGAGAGGACCACAGTCCCAGAGTATTAAAAAGTTCATGAATAATGGTCTCTTCCTTCAGGCACGTACCATTGAAGCTTCAACCCAAATTTACTACCTGCCTCAAAGTTTGGTTTTGGCCAAAGCCAAGGCAGATAATAAACGACCACTAGTGCGAGATCTGCAAAATATTGAAAATATCAATTTTCATGAATCAACAAGGATAAAAGGTTGAATTGGGCGCCTGGGGTTGACGTTGAACGTATTAATGCTTGTACCATAAGAGAAGTAAACAAGTTTCAGCAACATTTACTTTCGAACTATCAGATTGTAGTGCATCAAGAGACCCAAAAACAAGACACATAGAGCGTATATTTGCAGGTCCACCTGCTCCAAAACGACTTTTTATTTAGTATCAAGACGGACAGTAGAGTATGATTTCCTTTATAACATCGTATTTGGGAGTAAACGCATACTGTAAAAATTGCCTGGAGGGGTATGATGACCCAATAGATCATATGTGCCAATATATCGAGTGTTCAATTCAATGACCTGTTTTTTCAATCATGAAACAATACTAAACCGTGGCAAGGTATTAAGTGAAAATGTGGTTGAATGTCCCACGTTCCGAGTTCTTACGGTTATGCGTAAACGTAAAGAAAACCATATTTGCGGCGAAAGATTGTGCCATTTGTGTGAGAAACGTATTGTCAGAGCACAAATGTTTTGTACAAAAACTAGAACACTTTAATAAATAACTCATGATATTTGATTGCGAAACAAAGTTACTTGGTCCTAACACGAAGGGTGAGCGAGAACATGAAGTAAACTTGGTATGTGTTGGTCATTGTTGTCAGAATTGCTGGAACGAAAAAATGCAAGAGCCGCATGTATGATATGTGGAGACAAAAAATGGGGGTAATCGCGATTTCGTGTTTGATACAATGGCCGAGTTTATAAAGTCCGTACTAATAGAACACCCTTCCTTTGAAAAGATTCTTTGCTTATCAAATAACGGATCGAAATTCGTTATAATTTTGGCGGCAAAAAACATCATTAAGGACCAAGAATACGATGAAGACCTGCATCTCTTCATGCAGGGGCAAAAAATTATCCAGATGACCCTTGGAAAACGATCTGTCTTCCGGGATACATACTTCCACATGTCCGTCAAACTAAGTAATTTACCCGAAACTTTAGGGTTAAAAAATGAGCTAAAGAAATGTGAATTCCCATATTTATTTAATACGGACGACAATGAATATTATGAGGGTCCTATACCCGATCTTGAGTGGTTTGAACCTGAAAATCGCAGTGTTGAGGATGCAAAGGCATTATCCGAATGGCACAAGGAATGTAGTCAAGATCCAAATTACAAATTTAATATGCAAAAAGAACCGGTTGACTACTGTAGAAACGACGTTGATATTCTAGCGAGTGCTTTTGTGAAATTTAGTAATATCATTGAAGAACGCACAAACGGCTTTCAGTGCTTCTTAGTGTCTTCAACAATTGCAAGTCTGGCTATTAAAGTGTTTCGCACATTATATATTAAGGAAGACAATATAGCTTTCCTTCCCCTCTTGGATTTCAACACCGAGACCGCCAAAGCAAAAAAGCCTTACAGTGGCTCGAATATATGTCCCACACATGCGGTGTAAAAATTCAACATAGTGGTAATGGAGGAGAGGTCCCTATTGGCCCGTACAAGGCAGACGGCTATCATAAAAATAAAAAAGGAACAAAAGAATTAACCGTCTGGGAGTTTGACGGGTGTTACGCACATGGCCATAAGGAGTGCTATTCAAGCCTTAGGCATAGCGTATTGATGCGGGAGAGAATCTCGTACAAAAATAACAACGTTCTTTACAAAAAGAAAATATTTCAAACGGTTAGGATACAAACTTATCCGCATTTGGGAACGTAAGTGGGATGTCAAAATAAAGACGGATAAGACCATCCAGGACTTTATTCGAACAAAATGCGCTACCGTGGATGAAGGCCTTAGTCCTAAAAACGCGTTTAAATGCGGCAGAACTGAATGCTCTCGTTCATTATATAAATGCAGCGAAAATGAAAGAAAATGATATGTGGACGTTACGTCACTCTACCCCCAGGTAATGGCGCGCTGCCCACTTCCGGTTGGTATACCGACGGTTCATAAAGACAAGTTTCCAAAACCGGGAAACGTCAACGGTCTTATTGACTACAATACCACCCCCAAGTAATTTAAAACTGTCAATCATTCCATGCACGTGTAATTCCAAACTTATGTTTGGGTTACTTCGTAGGCGCATGGAAGAAAACAATAACGCGGATTGTTACCATACAAAGGAACAACGGCAATTTAGGGGAACGTTCTGCTCGACTGAAATACAGAAAGCGCTAAAACTTGGATATACCATCGAAAAAATTCATGAAATATCGGAACTCGAAATGAAAAAAGGCCTGTTTGAAAAGTACGTTGGCAGCTTCCTCACAATGAAGCAGGAAGTTAGTGGATTTCCCACAGAGTGCAAAACTAAATAGTCCAAAGAACAATACATACGGGAATACCAACAGCACGAAAATATCTGTATGGACTATGATAATGTATGTTGGAACCTGGGCTTCGGTACATATCGATTTTTTTTAAATTCATTATATGGGAAATGGAGTCAACGTACCGATTTGCCACAGTCCAGGGTTGTTACGGACAGTGAGACGTTTCTCAAACTCCTGCTGCCCCACAAAATAAGCTTTCTATCGTTGTTCCCGTGGGAGATAAAAGCCTCAT
>JAGDQP010021546.1:10031-31604 GCA_022664845.1 Lepisma saccharinum
ATATATATATATATATATATATATATATATATATATATATATATATCTTTATATGAGCTCCTGCGTAGCCTAGTCGGTAGCGCGCTCGACTTCAGTGCGAGCGGTCCCGGGTTCGTTTCCCGATGGGGGCTCAAATATTTCGGTGTTGACCCAGCATCGTGAGGACAATTGGGGAGCTGCTGTGAATAAAAGACAGTGACGATCACAGTGAGAGCTTCGGCTCTCCTCTCCCAACCCGTCTGGTCAGCGTGGGAGCAGTAGACCAACTCCTCCCTTCGGGGAGAGGCCTCATCCACTAGTGGATTGAATATGGCTGTGATTTATTATATCTTTATATATATATATATCTTTATATATATATATATATTTGAAGTATACGTTGCCTATTAGTTTCTATAGTAAATCAGAATACATTTTCTTTTTAAGTTTTCAATTTCGTGTTTGAGCGTAATGGTTGCTATGGTTACAATGTATAATCAGCTTTTATTCAATAACGAAGTGCGCTTCTCAGACGACTATCCAGAGAATATTTATGTGTTTTATTTTTAAATGTTATTTCAATTATAATACACTGAAATCCCATTCCTTCTTTTGAATAGATTCTTTTTTGAAATGTATGTCTCCTAGAAACGTATTGGAAAGATTTAAATCATCGAAAGAAATGCATAATTGGAAAAACAACATAATTGTACCTGTACACAAAGGAGGCAGCTCGTTCACAGCATTTAATTTTAGACCGATTTCATTAACTCCTACACTGAATCGCGTTCTGGATATTGTCGTGAATAGACAATTATCGTATCACAGTGAAGATAATAATCTCATATCAAAAACAACAATTTGACTTAAAGAAGAACTTATCAGCGGAAACATTATTACTGTCTGTAACTAACCAATGGCGAATATATTTGGTTGCCAGAACTAGTAAATTTATCGGACTTTTGCCTATTGAAATCGAAAAAGCTTTCGAAATCGTTAATCATGACCTGCTCCTTCACAAATTAAAAAGTGAGTTTGGATTTGAAAAACATGCTGTAAAGTGGTTTAAAAGCTTGTTGAGAAATAGAACCATATTCAACAAACTTGGTACAGTACTGTCTCCTAAATTATCAATGTCGACCGGCGTACCTCAAGGATCTGTTCTCGGACCTACTCTCGTTAACATCTTTATTGGCGACATAATATTCACCACTAAGATATTTTTATATGCCAATGACTGTCTTAATAATACAAAAAAAAAGTCAATTCGAGAACTCAAAATAAATATGGAAAATATATTTTCTACTTATAGAAAATTGGTACGGTATCATGAATATTTACTAAAATTAAATGAAGGAAAAAATTTACGCCATAGTACTTAATATTCGAAACAACCTGGAACTAAAATTACCAATACTAAACACCAATGGATCGCCAGAATAATTTGACAACACCCTAAAATATCTCGGAGTTATTGTAGATTCATATTTAAATTTCGATGTTCACGTGAACGAATGTTTTCCGAAAACAAAACCTGGGCGGTCAGGACGCTGGAGACTTTTCTCGCAGTGTTCCCGTGCTTGGCGCTCTGAGGTGCACTCAGCCTCCGATCAAATTGAGTACTGGAGTGTCCTTGGTATTCCTGGGCACCTTGGGAAGGTAAAGACGGTCGAGCGTGGGACTGACCACCCTACCTCACTTAGCACCGTAGGTCAAGAAAATGTGGAGTGCTACTTCCACATCCATCATGCACCGTTCACGGCGCGTGCGTATCGCACAGGGGATAGCATAATAGTGAGTCAGTAGTACTCTAAGGAAATATCTTAATAAACGAGGTATAAGTACATGAGTTGGAAGGTGAAATATGAAGTATATAGTAAATCGTTCTTCTTTCAGAGAAGTAGACATTAATCATGAAGTTGTGAAGGAAGTATACAAAGATGAAATGAAAGAAAACCAAATTGTCCTTCGTTAAAACAAAAGAAAACTACAATGAACATAGAAATTGAGAAAAGAAAATCCAACTTCAAGTGTTGATAGCAGTATTGGAAATGGCAAAGAAGTGTTGAAAAGAAGAAAGGATGAGGATAATACTGAGAAGAAGAGCATCAGCAATGAAGAGATAATATTTTCTGTTGACTGAATTAAGAAAGAGCTGAAGATTAGGTTAATGAAGTGTATTTATACGAACGGAAGCAAAGACTACCACAAAATACTGATAAACGAACAGTTTTTGTTGCAAAATAAGGACATGGATTAGAATGTAAAAATCACATGAATATAAAAGTTATGTAACAACTGGAGGTAGATAGTTTAAGCCAAAGGTAAGTAAGGTGTTAAATAACAAGAAAGAGAACTGAAACGGACCTTATATGTGTTAAAGGAATAAAACATGCATTAGAAGATAAGGTTGAATGTCTAAGAAGAAACAGAGGAAGAATGGAACTTAGAGACATATTCAGGAAGAAAATTGGTATCATAAGTAAACAAAGGATAATGAAGAGTGAAGTACGTTAGGGACTATATTAAGTTAGTAAGTTTGATTTCCATTATGTTTATGGGTAAGTGATTTGAGAGTTAGTTCAGGAAATATGTTGTCAGGTTAGAAAAGGAGTGAGAGGGTGAACTGATGAAAGTGAAAATCTTTGAGACAATAATCTGTTTACTGATTTTGACAACGTCATGATATTGAACTTCCACCTTGTTTGATACAAGAAGAAAGTCAACTTGGTTGATTGATACGAAAAGAAGTATATTTTTCCTTTGCAATTTTAAAATGAAAACATACAAAAGATTTTTATATTTTTAGTAGGCAAAAAGGGATCTGTAGTTAAGCACGATTGATTTTCACTAACTAGTTAAACTTCAACGTATATAAAAAATAGGAAACAGATAACATAATTAATTATTTAAATAAAAATATAACCTCAAACTTGTTTTTATTCGAACATGTCGCTTACATCTATTTGCTTCTGGAGTCGACATTGAAGATAACACATATTTGGAAAGTATAATAAATATTTTTATTATTCCATTGCTCAAGGTTATTCTTTTCTTAAATAATGTATAGTTTGTAAGGGGAACTCACATCCTTCATATACATAATAGTGAAGAAGCGCGCACAGTAAATGTAAGTGAAACTCATTTATGAAGTTGACTTACGGGGCATTATTAAAGATTACCGAATTCTTAAACTTAGCTATCGTTTTCCCATGGAGACACTCACTCGACAATATTAGCAAACAGAATATTTAATAAATACACAATATGGGGATAAAAAGTGGGGGAAGTTTAAGTTACTCTGAGAACCTGTTGCTAATGAAACATCAAGATATTGATGAGTTAACACAAGAATACTATATTTTCACCTCCAATAAATGTAAAAATATAATCAATCCAAAAATGGTTATATTGAATCCCGTAGACAAATTTTCATTACAATCATTAATTTAGTAGTAAAATTAGATTTTATTGGTACTTCCACGAAAAACCTTGAGATATCTACATACAGGGGTTGGACAAAAAAATCTAAAATGTTTGAAAAAGTGTGAAAATCATACCTAGTATGGTGTTGTGGAATGTTGTACCATTCTTCCTCCAAAACATGCTCCAGTTCCTTAAGGGATGATGGTGGAGGGTAATGAGACCGAACACGCCTTTCTAACACAGACCACAATGGCTCAATGATGTTCAGATCTGGTGATTGTGGGACCCAGGGGAGGTGTGATAGCTCCTGGTCATGCTCCTCAAACCATGATTGCAGCGTGACAGGGTGCCAAATCATCTTGGTAGATGCCATCACCATCCGGGAACAATGTGTGGGTCATGGGTAGAACATGGTCCCCCAAAATGGCCTCATACGCCTTAGCATTCATCATTCCATGCAGGGCTATGATGGGACCTGCAGAAAACCACGATATCACTGCCCATACTGTAACAGAACCACCCCCATGCTTTACAGTTGGGCGCAGACAGTCTGGATCATAGGCCTGCGACGGTGTTCTCCATACTTAAACACGACCGGTTGTTGGAAACAAGGTGTAGGTCGATTCATCGGAATACATTACGTGTTTCCACTGATCAAGCGTCCACTCCTTGTGGTCCTTGCACCACTGGATACGCCGCTTCGCATTTACTGCTGTGACCAGAGGTTTGGCGATCGCGGCCCTGCCATGAATTTTCATTTTATGAACTTCCCGTCGCACTGTTTTTGATGAAACCGGGTTCTGTAGGCCGGAATTGAGTTCAGACGTAATTTTCGTTGCAGTGGTCTGCTTTTTAGCTGCTACAATCCGTTTTAATGCCCTCCTGTCCCTATTGGACAGGATTGTCTTTCGACCACTGCTGTGCTTTGCAGACGTTGTTTGCCCATGCATTGTGTATGCCCTCGTGACATTGGACACAGTGCCTGTCGATACCCCCACAATGGTCGCCACTGTTGTCACTGAAGCTCCAACCAGACGGGCACCAACGATCATGCCTCTTTGGAAGTCTGTCAGGTCGCCCATTTTACCGCACCACTTGCACACCACGACACTCACAGGTGAACTGGCTACTGCTGACGGAAGAGGAAGGTCCACATGACACATTGAAAACAAAACACGATCGGCAAACCGCAACACGTGGTGTACAGTGGCGGGCCACACTTACGTGTCCTGTATGACGTGTTTTTTAGATTTTTTGTCCAACCCCTGTATATGGTTCTCTACAGTTCAATTAAGCAATATATTTCTTAATCAAAAATTAAAATAGTCGCTACAAATTGCCCCTCCAGTGCCAAGGGAAAACAATTACAAAGAAAAAAATGAAAAGAAAATATAGAAAACAACGAAAAATCTTTCAAAGAAAAACGAAAATTGTTTCTTTTGTCTTTTCCGCCACTTTTGTTAACTTCCACTTCACCTCGTATTCAATTAAATAGATCACTTTAAAGCAAAACGAGAAAGAAAGAAATAGAGAGAGAGAGGAGAAAGAGAGTTGAAGAAAAAGAGAAATAAAACTTATTTGAAACAGCCAGCAGAAAAGTAAATAAAAAAAAGAAAGAAAGAGAAAGAAAGAGGAGTCTCGTCTGTGGGACAGAGACAATTTAAACTGACACTAGTAGCTGCCGTGG
Source organism: Lepisma saccharinum (assembly GCA_022664845.1). NCBI lineage: Eukaryota > Metazoa > Arthropoda > Insecta > Zygentoma > Lepismatidae > Lepisma > Lepisma saccharinum. Next base: position 15,124 of record JAGDQP010021546.1, read on the forward strand.
CAAATGGTGGGAGGGAGATGTGTTGTGTTTCATCGATCTGGAAGTATGCTCTAAGGTCAAGGCTGCTTGAGGCAGACCTCCATTTGGACTGATGTCAGGACGTGGAATCGAGCACAGCTGACAAAGTTTATTCTATTCTTCACAACAGTAATCTCCTTAATTCCTACATTCTTTGCATGGACTCAACAACCCCCCATTCTCTCTCTCTCTCTCTCTCTCTCTCTCTCTCTCTCTCTCTCTCTAACTTGATATGTATGTTTGCGCATCGAACCACCATTTTAAAATGAAAAATCCCGACTTGATCGATATTTTACTGCATTCTCTTCCAGGTTACTTCATTTTTTATTCATAACTTCCTTCTTCCTCCTCTCTAACCATGATAGTCTTTCATTTCATATTGTTGATAATCTTCATCGATCAGTCTTTTTTTCTAACGTTTTCTTTGTATATACTTCTTTTCTTTTTAGGGATTCTAAAGCTTATTTGTGACTCTTCAATCCGAATTCTATATCCTAAAATCTGATCTACTTTCATTCAATCTTACTTAACGAATAAAAAACAAATGTATTTATGGGTTGTCAAGAGATTGTATAGTTTTGAGGTATCAAAAAGTTCCCAGACTTAGCCTATATGTATAGAAGAGAACAAATCTGAGTTACATTTGGCAACACCTCCTTCGCAATAGAACTCTTAGGCAGCGATACACCCCAGCGCCCTTGGCATCGTTACAAAATTCGCTGCAAGTCCATTTCCAGAAGCGTTGCAATTCAAGTTCAATCTCATCAACGGTATAGAGACGGACACCCTTCAGATTGAGTTTCATCATCAGTGTGAATTTTGAACTTGAATTTGATTTAAGGCCTTCACGCAACTTTTGGCTCAGGCTAAATGAATGATGATGGGAAGAAATGAGAGAAACACGAGAAAACCAACGCACACTGTGCTTGTCTACCACAAAACCCGGTATCGAACTGGGAACGCTACGCACCAGAGGTGAGTGTGTTACCACTGAGTCATCGGGGCCCGTCTTGTGTAAGAAGAGGTCATAAGGGACCAAATATGGGGAGTAATGGAAAGTGAGAATTCACGATCGTGCTGTAGCCGCAAAATTCACATGTTTTGAACGCTGTGTTACTAAGAACTGCCGAGATGTTCAAAAAAGAAGTGAACATTTCTTGTACTGTTCCGTGAGACATTATTCTCTGACCATTCACAAGTGTAAATCTTCTTCTTTCGTCCACGTTTTCTTTTTTTTGTGCTTGTAGTAGGTTGCCCTGACCTCTCTTTGTAATGTTTTGTCGCTCTTGAAATGTGAATGCTACCCAGAACACCCCTCACGGCACATTGCTTCATCACCTTAACTCATTTGAAGGAGCTCATTTTCCGATTTGAACAAATTGATGTTTCTTTCTCACAAAATTTCATATTTGGTTCTAATTCCAGTTTCTGCTTCATGCTAAAAAAATTAGATACTACGCCCGTGCATGCTTTCACTAGAAAATGAATAACACAATTCCTTGTGTACACATAACGATGACATTCGTCACTCGATGTGTTCACATCCCGTGCTAGAGTACTGGTGTACTACCGTAGAACTAGTCTCGCAACTTATTGTTATCACCTCGTATTTATCATCAGGGGGATAAAAGAAATAGTAACTTGTAACGAATTATATTTTCGTGCAAACAAAATTTAAAGTGACTATACTTCAAAATATGTATAATTATCAAGGTAAATCGAAGATAGGATTATTAGGAGAGTTAGGTTGTAAGATTGTATCAACTACAAATAAATCACCCCTTCTGAAACGTACATTTAAAAAATATAATAAAATATTCACATATGTATCTGTGACAGTAAGAGCAGATATAATTTTGTTTTATACTATTTAAACTATACGGTATGAAATTACCCGTACGAAACAGAAGCATAACTCACAATAAGACCAATCTCTTAAACGTTAACGAAACCAAGTCTCTGTTTAGACTTACAGTGTATACATTTTGGACAATTAATTAATAAAATATCTGAAGTGACTAAACGAGTCACTTAAAAAGATAATCTGTAATTTCTGGAAACCGATGAAGAGGGTGCGAAAGAGATTGATTGATTACCTCGCATGAAATCGGAAATACGAGTTTTTGCGAGGAACTAATGGGAGAAAGATTTAATGGATTAACTGCGGACAACTGATTTGCAGAACGCTGCCGACATCTATCGTATGCTATAACAATATCTCGGCTAAGTTGCGTGGAATGCATTCTGTAAACAGTGTCAGGATGGTATTGTTCAGGAATACTGTAATTGGATGTATTAATCTGTTGTGTTTTGGTTACGAAAATAAGTAAAATCTTGGATTTCTTCCTCCAGTTTGGTAAATGTGACCAAGAATGTTTGCGAGAGACACATACTGTATACGAGCTGCAGGCATTAAAACTTGAAGATATAAATGTGTTCTGATATGAAAAAAGCGGGGAGGATAAAGATACTGTTTGCGACATTGCTTGCATAAAGAACTATACTGGATTGACAAGTTTCATTTATAGACTAAACAGGTTGACCTAAATCGCGTTACGAGTAAGGAATGGTGGGTGTCCTTTCGTGATCATAATTTCAGAGGACGGGATGAGCGTGGTAGCGGCTAGTATCGTACTTGAGGTACTATTCCAGCATTCCCCTGATGAAACCGAGAAAAACGTTGGAAAATATTAGCCAGGGTAAGCGGGATTCGAACACGTATGCTTCCCTTTTTCCTGGTCCGTAATCCACGATGTTAACAATTCAGTTCTTCCCCTGGGAAAGGAATAGAGAGTTTGGCAGGTCATTTCCCTATTTTTAGCTACCATATCAGCATTCCGCCTTGTTAAACTGAGTAAGACTTTGGGAAACGTCAGTCATGGTGGTCAAGAGGATCGCCAAATAAATATATACAATAGAAAAAAAAATGTACTTTTTATACCTCGCACAAATCAACCGTTGATCATTTTTGAACACTTTGTATACTCTGTTTACAATATATCTTGATAAGCTCCGGCACTTTAATTTTTGCAAAAGTTTTTCCTCAACATGCAGTAAGAAACATGCTTGATTAAATAATGTGTTTTCCGTAGATCGTTAAATTAGAATTATAATTTGAATTTTATTTAAGGCTCAGGTCAGGATAAGAGAGGGGAAAGGAAAGGATGCGGGAAGGCTTCGGCCAGGGCCTAAGTTGAAGGTATCATCCCAGCATTTGCCTGGTGTGACTGAGTAAAAATCCCTGGATAAATCTCAGTCAGAATGGTTTGTCACTGGGATTGAACCTACGACCTCTTGAATACTAAACCAACGTTCTACCACTGAACCACGGCCGCTCAATCGGTAAGTTAGAGCAAAGACCTATGAATAAGGCAACTCCGGTTTGTATTCTTTCTTCGCTGCGGAGAACTCGTGGAAACACTGTAGCTAGTGTGAACATGCTAAAAATATCTTCGAACAATGATCGGAGGATCCAGTTAAAGTGTACAAAATGAGCACTTATCAATCTCCCAAGCCCCACTATTAAGCTTTAAGACAATATTGCCCTTGCTATCCTTTGGGATTAGATAATACTCTCAAACCACACTCCATCTCTTTGACCACTTCCACCTGACCACAGATCTCACATTTATGTCAAAATCACATGACATTAATGCCCCGAGCAAGAAGATTAAACATTTGTCTTACTAATAGCATTGTGTTGTAATGAGGATATCCAATTTATCATCATAAAAAGCCTTAGCAGTATGACTATGATCAAATATTTAAATGTTCTTTGAATTATCGTGCTGCATGAGTTAATAAATTGAAAAGATCATTGCAAGGTTCCTTGGACCAGCCCTTCTCTTTTGTTCCCAAGGTTCCAAACACCCTTGCAAATATTCCAAACCTAAGCATTCAAAATCGACTAAAAATAATATCTTCCACTGCGCCTATGAGACGATTTCACTCACACCCTGCTTCAGGGGTTTACAGCGGAAGTGCTATACCAGAATGCATGGTCTCTAAAATAATACAACGTCTTGTATACGAATATACAATTGACAGACAACTGACACTGTTCGTTTGTATGTAAACACTGCTTCCATTAAGTATGATATTGTAACATCAAAACAACAACCATATTACGTTGGATTTTGTGAAATTTTATCATGTTCTCACACAAGCTGAATGGTACCAACTTTGACATTTAAAGCAAAGTAAAAAAAAATGTAATTACTTGCTCATAAGTTGAAATTAATGCTTATACCAAAGAAAACTTTTTTTTCTCTGCTTAAGTGAAGATGGAATAGATAAATTATAGGAGCAAGAAAGATTCTATCAATTTCATTACACGAAAAACAAAAACCTTTGAGGATTTTCGTGATAGCGTGATGCAAGTCTAAGGTAATTTACGTCTGGTACACACACACACACAAATGAAATTAAGGGGACAAAGCGATAAGGAAATCATGATATTCTTAACAATTCCCTCAAAAATCCAATCCTACTGCCCCCTAGGGATCTCTTTTGAAAGCATAAAGCTTGACGCTCATGCAAAACGGAAATGCTCCAGAGAAATCTAGTTATTTTCGTTCCGGTTGTTGTTAGTGATGATGTAGTTACTAGGCAGTTGCTGAGAGGAATGAACCTTTACCCTACTTTCAGAAAAGGCCAATTTTTATTATGTAAAACATGGTTATTTGATGGTATTGGACTCAATTTTATATATTAAAATATCAAAAACTTTTTAAAGTGAATATTTTGTTCCAATAGCATTTAATGTTTCTTTTATTTACCACACTCTTAAAGCCATTGTTAAATTTTCTTCTTTCTCAGTGCCTTAGTCTTTGCAGCACCCAAATGCACGGACTTGCGATTGGCAATGGGTACGCACAAACGTTTGAACCTCGCGGCTGACTATGTTCTCTTCTATGTTTCCCTCAGTTTCCCCAGGTGAATGTCCGGATAGCAACTTATGCAAGTACCTGGCAGCTACCTTCCTCATTTTCTTGCCTATACAGAGCTAAAAATGCCTAAAAGACCACAAATAAATTCAAATTCTGTTTAACCTACTTTCAGCCCATTGCCATGTTATTTCTGGTTTCCTACGATTAGATGCTTGTGATATAAGTAAATGGTTGATGCCCAGTGAAGATCTTACAGCTAAATTGTTGCTCCAGAGATAGCCTCAATTGTAGAAATGTAAATTATTAGAGCAACCTATTTACAATGATAACATCGTATTACCTTATACATTTTTTCAACTCTGTTACCAACATTTTATTTAGCAACCTCACTCAACAAACTTCATTACAGATCAAGTTAAAATAAGGTTAAGATTATGTTAGCCAGTAAGGATAGGTAGTCTAAGGTTCGTTGAGCTAACGAGCCTAGGCAATAACTGTCTAAGCCATTAATATAAGTCAAATAAAGCGTACCGTATTGTTCTGTTAAGAACTCTAGAAATACCAAATACAGGTTGTAAGACGTAGAAGGTTAGCAACCTACGCGTTACGGACACTGTTACTGTGAAGAATTTTCTATTGCATGATATTAAAAAAAAAGTTAATACTTACAGAAAATGATAGGTTGAAGAAGTATTCATTTACTTACCTGTAAATAAAAATAAGAAATAATTATTAGTTTGTATTCATAAAAAAAATTCTCTAGGATATTCAAAGAACTCAAGGGTGGGCCATGTTTTAGAAGAGAATAAAAACACACACAAGCCGATACAGGTAAACATTTTTCTTACCTGTTAATAGTTTACAATGAGATAAACGAGTTAATTGAAAATTAGTACAAAGCCACTGAAATTAGTATAATGCTTCTTTCTTACATTTGGACATCCGCATGTGTTCCGGAAGTCTAAGATTCAAGTTTCAATTTCTTGCACGTTAATTTGGAACGAAATATGATTTATACTGTACACAGAACAAGACTTGTACTAAATTCTGGTGTAATGTTAGCTCATTACAGAATACTCTTTACCCAAATTTTATAGACCAGTAATATATATATATATATATATATATATATATAGGATAACAAATATTGGACAAGGATCCTGAATTATTTTTTCCTATTTATTTAATTTGCTGGGAGGTGAATTTTTAGAATTATCTTAAGCTAGCTGTACCGAACGTACAGGAAATAACTTGTAATCATTAAATTTCATTATCTGTCCTTCTGTAACACAATAAAGTGTCTCAATGAAAGCGAATAGAAAGAAACTGATTTCAGATTACATTTCAGCTATCTCAGTCGATCTTAATTTCATAACTCTAAAATTGATAGATCTTTTTAATTTTGCTTTTTAATAGATCGTTTTAACATATAAATCATGCTCGAGCTTCAAACAAAGCAGGTAAAGATTAAATAAATTCTAGTACGTAATCAGTGACGTCGTATTCGAATTTATCTAGCCGTTTTTTTTTTCGTAAAGTTGATAACACGACAAAACGCAGGTCCTGGTACCAGAATTAGCTTCCTTCAAGGTTTATTTACGCCCCTTATATTATTACTGCACACTCAAATTTATTGAATATGAGATGGGTACAATTTTCAAACCCGATAATTTGCAGAATGTGGGTACGAGGGATGGGGAGAACGGGGTTGTAAAGCAAAAATTGGGCTGAGTGTGTAAGTAGAGTTTTGCGCGATGTAGAGACGTAACTTACATTTTATTTCCCCTTCCCCCTCCGTAAGAGAGTATCGATTCACTCCATTGAGAGGCTAGGGTGAAGGGGCACCCCCCTGCATTGTGGGGTCTTGTGCCACACTAGTTACGTCCCTGGCGCGGTGTTTACCGATTGTTAACCGTATTTATTATTTTTCTTTAATTTTGGAATATGAGGTATGTACTTCCGAATTTGGGAGAGATGACATTTCCCCATTAGAGAGGGTCTGGATGAATTCTTGTTGCATACGATACAGATTTGAAATGAACCTTCAATATGTTGATCATTCCTTCTACTTCTAGCCTGTTCTTATAGATATACGTTTAACAACAACAACAAAAATAATAAAGGATGTGACTACTTTCATCCGCTTTATGCATGCAGCAGCTGTGTTCCATGAATCCTTTATTTAACGTCACTTTTTCAAGTTTTAGAGTGTTGTAATAGTAGCTGTACCGGTTGTGAAAGAATCGGAAGTATTAGTAAAAATAATTTAATTACTTTTATTTATTCTATTTGATTGTAGAGGCAATTGAAGATAGTTGTTGCTATTAAGCATGTTTTCACCTTAGCGGTGTTATAATTCTGGGCTGCCGGTAGATGGCTGGCAGATTAGAAATCTTGTAAATTTGCGTAATTGCTTGCTTGGAAATCAAATTTCTATTCTCTTAATTCAAATAATAAATATAATAAAACATCAACGACAACAAAGATGAGAACGTGGTTAAATTGGTAAAAGTAATACAAGCATTGTTTCAAAATGACAATATATAACGTATAGTTAGGAAACAAATAGCTGGTAAAAAGAAACTCGCTTCTAAAACTCAGATTTTATTAAAATACGATAAAGCGTACCAGTGTCTTTTATGATCAAGTACCCCACACAGCACAGTAACTTGCAGCAAGTTTGCTACAATATTGGCATCACTAATTTCTAAACTTGCAGCAAACGTACTAGTTGACGGACTGTCAAATTTGATAGAAACTTGCTACAAATCTTGTTTTTTAAAAACGTTGGTAGACTAACATCGAGCATGTAGCGAGAAAAGGTTTCAATCTGCACTGTGATTCGAACTCACAACCTTCAATTATTGTCTGTCACTCTACCGATTACTCCACGGCTTCTTCTGCGGAACGAAGTACATTTTTTCCTACTCGCTTTATTTTACGAAAACAGTTTCTGGAATAAAGACATTTATGTAAACTTTAATTCTAAACTGAGAAAGCTCATTGATCCTGTATTAGAGTAGAATTATGAAGAAGGCTTATTCGTGATTTTTCACAAGCGAGTCACCTCAAGAGTGACATGTACTTTACTGTTCGGGTCGATGATATTTCTCAAACAAACTGGCTGCCAATTTTACAGATAGTACACTAGCTTCAACCAAGTTTCGAGTAGCCTTTATGTTTCCTTACAGTGATAAACTAGCCAGTGATTTTTTATGTTGGATTACTAACTGGAACGCCAGGGTTCAAACAAATCCTAACCTAACCAATGGTTAGGGTTTCTTTTCTACAAATTGAAAATGCGTATACAGACAGCATTGTATGTACAAAAAGAGAAAAATGTTACTGTACAGTTATTTTAAAAAACAAAATATCACTCCGCCAGGAATCGAATCCGGGTCAGCGAGTAGCACAACACTATATTTCCAGCTGCCAGTTTATCGCGTGTCAGTGTTCTTTATACAGATACGCCCACGAGTCAAAACATGTGTCAAAACTGAAGACGTTTTTCACTGTATACTTCCTTTCCCAAATGAGTCGGACCAATTTATCATAGAACATTATTATTTTCTATGATTATACGCAATACAAAGACGAAAAAAAGCAATACGTCATCGACCCGAGCAGGTACTGTAATTTAATATTCACGTAGCGTTTTCAAGAAAGGTGTGTGAGTGTTAGAGAAAGAGAGTGTGAGATAGACGGAAAAAATTTTTAAAAAAACTTTTTTAAAACATACTTTTCTTAAACTATTCGCACTTAAAAGTAAAAACTAATTTTGTGTATACGAGACTAAAAAGAAAAGCATGAGGCCCGCTCTTATATACAATTACTTTATACATTTTTCGATTGGCGCGCCCCATGTTTTCTTTTTAGTCATGCCTAAACAATATTATTTTTCACGAAAGGTTTAAGAAAAGTAGGCTTCTAAAACGTTTTTATTATATATTTTTTTAAAGTTATTTCCGTGTTCGGATACTTTTTCTCAAGCTGATATTTCGTCACAAAAATCTTAACGTACTCTGCATCAAGTAAGACGCAACATCATTGCAGACATTGCTATTTTAAGATAAATGAGTTCATGTTTTAAAAACAAATATGCTTTATATGTGAAATTAACAACGGAATATTGTATTGTTACCCGACATACATTGCTGTGCAAAATTGCATCTTTGTATGACTTTGGGAAATCAGCTGAATTAAGATTGCAAGATTTGTGGACACAACGAACCATTGTGAAATAAAGAAAAGTATGTAAATATATTGATTGTTCCTTTAGAGAGAGAGAGAGAGAGAGAGAGAGAGAGAGAGAGAGAGGGAGAGAAAGAGAGAGAGAGAGACTAACTCCCATCTAATAAAAGTAATTCATTTGTACGTTAAGGGTTTAAGATGGATAAAACCTCTAACAAGATTGTGAAAAAATTTGATGTGCAAAGTTTGTAATTATACATTTGCAGCAAACTTTGATGCGTCAAGTTTGTAATCCTAAATTTTCTACAACATTCAAGTAAACTTTATGCGGTAAGTTTATCACTGCAAGATAAACAAGACTAGCACAAACTTGGCGTAAACTTGCATGCTATCTGGGACGGTGTCCCCGGAGTTTGAGTTATAACGTACGCTTGTAATCAAGAGGTCTCACGCTCGATACACTATCGAGAGAAGTGGTTTCGAGATCAGTCTGAAATGTAGGTCTCGTCCTCATGATGTTATCCTCATCTTATGGAAGGAAATGACGAATCACCATCAATGCACTTTTCTCAGGGACCTTCGGCTCATAGACTTACCCCCGAGTAAAAAAAACAATCAACGACCAGAGTTGTTTATGCAAGTAACGTACCTAACTGGCTTCGAGCCCCCGTTGGTGCGCCAGTACTTACGCTTTTATTATTACAATTAACGACATCTGCGCCGCCGCGTACCGCCCTGGTGTTTTTACGCCCCTGGTTCATGTCCAGGATTCACATATCCATGGATTCAATGCAAGTAAGAGAAGTCAAGGTCGTGTCATCAAAGCCTTGGGTAAGCAATAGGAAGGTCCTGAGAACATCTCAGCGGCCTCCCATTCTAAATGAGTTTTTCCAGCCCCCAGTCACACTAAACAAATACTGGGATGGTACCTATAAATTAGGCCCTGTCCAACTACCATCAAACATCCTACCCTGGCTTGAGCCTAAGATGCCTAAAGGTCATAAAATAAAATTCAAATTAAAAGTGATATCATCAAAATCCACAACCCGATTATCATGAACGTTTCATTTTTAAACTTGAGAAAATGAAATTTGATACCCAAAATAGATTAATTAAAGATAAATAATAGTTAATATCAAATTTGGAAGAAATATTTATAGCGTTAAAGTGAGTGAAGCAACATCGAATACTGAAGCAAAGTACACGAGTTTCATGCCTGTGTGTGTGTGTGTGTCATGGATTCAGTTAATCTATTATTACGTATCACCTTAAATAATTCAACGTCGTTTCGAACGTGCAATATGGAGAGTTTTTGTCGTTAAAACCAGCTTCAGTGATGCGAAGCGCATATGCTCAGTTGATGGAATATGGTTGTTACCAGCTATGTGACGTCATCATGAGTTTGCTTCAAATTAATGAAACGTTAATGACTATTCCTCCCCATTACCTGCTTGTTTTCCATTTATGGTCCCCCCCTCTCTATCTCTCTCTCTCTGTATGTATGTGTGTGTGTGTCACTGATGTGCCTAAATTTACACATGCGATCAATCCACATGTATGAGAAAATATTCATACATAGGTTATCACATGTCTCGAAGGTAAGTGAAAAATATTGTCAAGGGTTGTATCATTTAATGTCATATGTGATTCATACCTACGCGAAGTAATGACTTAATTTATATGTATGACAAATATAAGTTTCTAATTTGACACCAAATGGCCTTGGGGAAAAAGGAATCAAGCTCCAATTACAAAAGGTTAAAAAAAAAAAGACTTTAAGCTTTGTAACAACAACTGATTTCTATAATTACAGGTTTCGACTTTTCATTATTAGTAGGCTTCATGCTTACCTAGAAACCAAGGGAAGTACATCTCCAGAACAACTCGTTAACTATGTAGAGATAGAGGAGACCGGGGATGTTATCGAGACGAGACGAGATTGACAACAGTCTCGTTCTTGTATTGAATTTTTGGGGACCGTCTTGGTCTTGATTTCGTCTCGCCCTGAAAGTTCCTGTCTTGGTCTCGGTCTCGGTGGTAAACAGTCTCGACACGCTGCTCTTGGTCTTTTCTCGCGAGCCACAAAATAAGCGATTCACAGGCTTAAAAACGTGACTCATTTAGAATGGACTCAAAGCCGATGTCTTCCGGAGTCCTTCTCCTCTTGTTCTTCTTGTAGTTGTTGTCAATATGTTCAGTGTTAAATGGCAAAAATTGGGCTCTATCTGGAATTTATTAAAGAAATTAATATTTTTAATGGCAGAAAACGAGGTAAAAATAATACCTCAATGCACATTATACACTGAAATGCCAAAAGTCATGGTATAGCGAGAAGAGCGGTATAGTGTGGTCAGTTGGACTTCTGTGAGTGCAGTGAAACGTCGTGTACGGTGGTGATGACAATCCGATGGGAATTTTCGGTATTTGAGTGCGGGATGATAGTTGGTGATAGACGAATGGGGCATAAGATTTCGGAAGCCGTCCGGTCATGGAACTTTAGTCGCTCCAAAGTGTAAAGGGCGGACCGTGAATACCGCATTGGAGGCATAACGACCCATAAGGGACAAAGCAGTGGCTACCCATGGGTGCTGAATGACTGCGATCGTCTGAACAGATTCCGTCAGAGTATGGAGCGTGTTTACCTGGCATGGTTTGGGTCTTCTGGTCCGCTTGAACCAGACATTGACCTGCCAGCGCTATGTTTAGCTTCTTGGTGATCATGTCCAGCCCTTGATGGACTTCATGTACCCTGACAAAAATGGAATTTTACAGGATGGCAATGCGCCATATCACCGGGTGACTGGTTTGCGGAACATTCTAGCAATTTTCAACACATGATTTGACCCCCCTAGATCGCCGGATATGAATCCTCTCCAGCACATGTGGGATATCACCAAACAGGCTATTCGCTCCCGCGATCTCTCAACTACAACAACCACCGAATTGTGGACGGCAATCGAGACTGTATGGCTGCACATCCCTCCAGCGAACTACCAGCGACTTGTCGTGTCCCTGCCACGTCGAGTTGTTGCATTTCGCCGTGATCGAGAGTGGCCCATGACTTCTGGCACTTCAGTGTATATTGGCACAATGTACTACAATAAATTAACCCGCCGCTTTAAAAAAAACTAACAAAACCGTATGGTATAATGCTGTATCAACCAATCTGAAACGTTTGGCCTTCTATTATTACAGTTATTTTAACAGGGTTACAAGATATTGGGAGCTAAAATTGCTATATATGTAGGTACATTTTTATCTCCAAGCAGTGTTTATTTAAACTTGCACTATCTCCTAAAATACTCAATTTTCTCTGTTTTTATTAATTCTAAACATTATACACTGCATTCCTTATACAAGATTGCTTCAATGGGCTTGGGAAAAACGTACACACATGTCTTATAAATTGCCATTTAGAAGTTTAACAACACATAATTTGTGTGCGTAAACACCGAAAATGTTCATCAACTTCGTCAAGTGATAAATAAACCATCAACATGTGCACGCACAAAATTGTTTATCAACATATCCTAAACGTAGACTTGTTATAACGTATTTTGTGCACTTAATATTGAACTTTTCCTCTTCAAACAATTGTGCATATTACCGAGCCGCCGTAGCTCAGTCGTAGAGTATTGGCGTAGCCTTCAGGAGGTCATGGGTTCAATCACAACGACCGACCATCCTGACTGAGGTTTTTACAGGGGTTTTACTATCACACCAGGCAAATGCCGGGATGGCACGGTCAACATACGCCCTGGCGGACGCGTTCCCGAATCCTTTCCTCTCCCCTATTCCGGCCTGAGCCATAGATGCCTAAAGGTCATAAATAAAATTCAAAGTTTTACATATTTTGCTTAACAAGATTAATAATTTTTGCATCAAGCATTGTCAATATATACTGTGGATAGTGACGAATGTACTGGATGTTTCGTAACGCAGTTGGTTAAAGTGATAGGCTATTACTGAGATGACTGGAGCTCTATTCCTTCCTAACTTATTTTCTAGGCTCCTTAAACCTCATAATACATTTTAGCTTGTGAGTGAAAAAGAAAAGAAGAAATTTAACAAAACAATTCAAAATGTGATCGGAATTTAAAAATTAATACAAGAAGGGATCTTTTTGAGTTTCATCAAATGATATATCTACAACGTAAACCGTATAATGGAACACAAAACACTCGTTTGAATGTTTTAAGTGAAAAGTTGTTTGCTTTCGCTGCGTTTTTACTCTCTTTCCCATCTTTTCTTGCTTCTCTGCCATGAACCAGGTTTTTGGTTCCATTAAAGTCGCACAGATGGCATCTGACAGATTAAGTGCTCCAATTCAAGTTGATACAAAGTTGTGTTGAACTCAATAATAGCCTCAATATTACGTTAGATTCATTCTATGTTCCGTTTAATAGCATTTCCAGTATAGTGGGAATCGCACATAGAATAAAATAAGAAGCATCACTTCGTGTATTAATACGATTAAACATAGAGGGCGGTTGAGAATTTGTGCTAAAAGACATCAACCTGTTATTCCTTGGCTAATTTAGGACAAAAATACTGTTTCCAATATTTACCTTCGTGTTTGCCCTTGCCAAAAGATAGGGTTTGTAAGGGTACAAGGGTTTGGAGCATTCATTCGTCTCTGCTTCCCACAGCAACGCATGAATAAGTTCCACGTTGTTCACAAACAGTTTCAATTCATCGTCGCATGAGGGCAGCAGTGGTGGGTTTAACCATCACCCAATATCGCGTGTGAGATAGGGATGCTCCTGCTTTGAGTATTTTGAAAGCCAAAAACTCAGGACAAAATAAATTACGAAGGAAACAACTAATAGCACAATAAAAAGTCATATTTAACAAAAACAAAACAATATTTTAAAGAAACCTTGTAAAGATTTTAAAAGTATTTGATAGATGGTGTGACAGTAATGTTCCAATCTCTTGAGCTTTCCTAACATCTTCCTATCGCAGATTGTTTGCGTACATACTTAAAATAAAGATATTTTTTGTTCTTAAGAAAAATAAAAGTTCGCTATAGTAATCTTATCTAAAACCTTTAATTCAGCAGAAACGTGATATCGTTCTTGTAGTTTCTTCTCATTTTATTTTATTCTTTCCATGTTAATAAGAATCAGACGACAAGTGTTTCTTCACGCCATCCTTTTTTAAATGATCCAATATACGATAACTCCAAAAGACGTTAAAAAAATAAGGTATGTTTCTCTTTCTAGTGAAATTAAGATATAATGGAAGCCTAGTAGGGGGCACTTGATGGGAATAAATTTTCAGGACATCCCGCAACTACAGAGATGTAAGACAATTCCGAGATGTCCCTGTTTGGGCGGAATTAACCAGGAATTCTACGTCTTATCCCGGAAGATTTTTTCTGTTCACCGGGACGATTAAAATCCCGGAATTCAATCTTTCGTTTCTTGAATAATAAATATACGGTGCGTTGGTTACAGACAAAAAAAACAACTATTGGAATCGCAATGTTTGGCAGAGTTTACTCAAACGAAACAATTATAATTCTGTAAACAGAACAACTGTCTCCAGCACCATCCGTGCTGCTGATCACATAGCTGTACCGTGGTTGGCATCTGGTTTCCAGAGGTTGATTGTTGCAGGCTGCTGCACAAGGAAAGGAGGTCTGCGGAGTGACTGCAAGCTAAAAGACGGTCGTGTGTTGTATCAGTATTTCGCATAGCGATGTAAACTGTGAGAATTCGGTGCCATTGGAAGTAAGCAAATATCTAAGCATAATAACAATAATTTTATCCCTTTCCTAAATGATTTAACAGCAATATAATTTCCAAAGAAGTAGTTTCAGACCCGTTTCTTCGAGGTATCAAAATCTGCTTTTTAGTGCTGGTAAAGCAATAAGACCTTGAAAACTTTTTCCACCCGGTTTTTTAAACAACCTGTATCATTGGAACTAGAATACGCACATAGCATAACACGAATTAGAGAAAGGGGGCACGCTGGATCAGTGGTACAGCGCTCATCTCTGGTTCCAGGTGTACCTGGTTCGATCCCAGGCCCCACCATATGAGTTTGTGGAGGACAACATAGTAGTCTGGTATCCAAACTGAAAAATTCCTTGCACCATGAATTAAGGTACCACTAAAATTTTAGGACTGATTCTAGTATTTTATCATGTAACGAATTATAGAATGTGAGGGGTGCCAAATTAACATCCTTGGGCAATTTGAAATATCCAGGGTCAAAGGTCACCTTGACCAAAGAAAGGAAGCAAATTAAAGTATTACAAATTAAAGTAAATAGGTCCACCCAAATGACATTTCGATAGGAACAAAAACAGTTGCCTTATTTCTAGAAATGCGTAATGGTTTATTAACATTTTACACAAACATAAAAACTAAAGATTTCAGATTCAAAATGGCGGAATATGTACATTGGATAGATAGGGATCAATGCAATATATTCACAGCCTACATGTTTTAACTGACAGAATACAAAACTTGTCATGTCACTGGCACTGGCACTGGCACTGGCACTGGCAATGGCACTGTCACTGTCACTGTCACTGTCACTGGCACTGGCACTGGCACTGGCACTGGCACTGGCACTGGCACTGTCACTGTCAACATCATTAAAGTTAGCTTTAACAGTCTTGATATTGCAGCAGATATCCGCGCCTTCACATAGGCAAAATTCTTTACGAGGAAGACCTGAACTGACACAAGTACACTTTTTGGTTGAGCATGGATTATCCCTTGAACAACTAGATCTTAAACTCTTTAGCAATTCAGGTGGTGCGGATTCTTTGTGAGCTGGAAGCAGAATGGGAATCGAAGATTTCGCTGATTCATTCCAGACATAATTATTTGGATTCGAACATGGAGGGAACGAAGATGTCGCTGCATTCCGAATGCATGCTTGGAAGTGGCATCTTCTTACATGAAGCTCAAATGTCTCTGTTGTAGGAGAGAGTTTCTTAATTTTAGGTGGGACTTTCTTAGACAACCACACTTTATTTTGAAGATCTGACATGTTTTGCACTGGCTTCCTGTATCGGTAACAAAGTGCGAAGAAGTTTGTGTAATCTTTGATGAAGTCTTGCGTTGAAGACTGAACCGATCATAAATACTTAACTTCAGCACCAGATCTTAGATCTATTACAGCTGTTGATTTTTTTTATTACAAGCAATTGTGAAGTGGTATCAGCGCGACAGTGCACTGGTTTCACCCGCCCGTTGGTGCGGAGTGAATAAAATACGTTGGCAACACTAATAGTCGTACTACTACTACTACTATTACAACTAACTAACTAACTCTATGGCTTATGGAACTCGCAAGTTCATCGCCGCAGTAACAAACGTTCGCCCAGGATAGAATCCAATGGCGAACGTTTGTTACTGCGGCGAT
>JAGDQP010021547.1:17914-31603 GCA_022664845.1 Lepisma saccharinum
TAAATATATAAGCCTCCTGCGTAGTCGGTAGCGCGCTCGACGGTGGGGCTAAAATATTTCTGCGTTGACTCAGCATCGTGATGCAATTGGGGAGCTGCTGTGAATAAAAGACAATGCCGATCACAATTGAGAGGTTAGGATCTCCTCTTCCAACCCGTATGGTCAGCGTGGGAGCAGTACACCAACTCCTCCCTCTGGGAGAGGCCTGATCCAGTAGTGGATCGAATATGGCTGTGATTTATTTATAAACATCTTAACTGAGGGTGTTTTTCGTGTCAGAGGATGATGAAAGGAGAAACTACATGGAGACTTTCCGGATTTTCTGCATTAGACATATTTCTAAATAAATCGACCTTATGTGCGAAATAATCGCCCCCTTAAATTCCCAATCCACCATAAATTTCTATTGCTGTTGGTTTTCTCGACCTGATGATGTTTTCATTCGATTCAGCGTACCAAAAAACCTATAAATCAACACCTCATATGCCTATTTCACGCCACCATGGAATTCCAGTACTTTTCCTTTTCCCCCCTAGAATTTTTATGCACTACTCGGTTTTGTGAACCTCATGTCTAAGGTAACATTACCAGAGTTTCACGAATGCAGGAATGTTTCCATTTTGGGGGCCATTTTTTTTCTTATTATTTTACCTGCACTAAAAACGAGTTGCACGGGCGAGCCAAATATCAAACTCGACTCGAGAAAATTTCCTCTGGCTCGACTCGAATTCGAGTCGAGTCGAGTTTTCGCTCGACTCGTGTCCATCCCTATTGGAAATGATCACTTCTACCGTAAAACCCAACGTTTAAGAGATATTACGTGACACCCGTCCCCCAAATAAGATAGATATTTTCAAAGTTTTTTTTATATTTTGGCGCGCGCGGCGGTACGCCGAAATTAAGGCGGTATGCTTTAATTTTTGGTAAGGGCCCTAACATACAAAACTTATCCAAAAAATCATCACTACCTACATAATTAGCTACTAAAGTGGCACAAGTTTATAATTTTTTTAACAAGGTTGCTTCTGACATTTTACATATAATACTCTAAATTCATCCTCAGTGTTTCATATCTATGAGAAAAAGTGAAAAATTCACGGCCTGGCACTGAAAGACTGATATTTTAGTTCAAAAGTGCATTTAGTTTTCTAAGTCGTCCCCGTTTAGTTCAGTGCACTGTATCCAACTTTTTTTTTTCAATGAATGGAAGTCATCGCTGAAGTTGGATTTTGAAAATTCTGCGAAATACCCAACTACGGCTGCTGCCACCTCTTGATTTGACTCAGCCACAAATGTCTTTAGATTTGGGAATAGGTGGAAGTCATAAGGAGCCAAGTCTGGTGAGTGGATATTCCAACAATTCGCATTTCAAATCCTTCAGATTTCCCATTGGCAAAGCACGTTTGGAAACAAGCGCATTGGCCTGATGATTTTTTTTTCTTTTGCACTACAGACCTCTTCTTATGATTTTTCATCTAGTTTGTCCAGAAGTCGGGACTAGGGCGTAGTACTTGCCATTTATTCTTTTACCACTTTCAATGTAATCAATAAAAAGAACCTTTTGCGTTCCAGAAAACACTGGCAGTGACCTTTACGGGAGATAAAATTAACTTTGCCTTCTTTGGTGCAGAGGCACTTCCACCCACGGCTTTGATTGTTGTTTCGTTTCTGGCGTGCAGTGTTGAACTCACGTCTCAACCGTAGTAACAAATCGTCGCATAAAATCGGTTAGATCCTTTTGATAGAGGTCCAAACATTGTAGCAATTCGTTTTGGAAGTTGCTTTTGTTCAGCATTTAACAAATGCGGCACCCATATTGCACAAAGCTTTCTCATATTTTGTTCTTGATGTAACATGCACTGTGCTTTTTCTTCTGATATGCCTACAGCCTTAGCTATCTCATACACCTTTAATCGCCGATCGTCCAATACCATGTTGTGCACTTTCTCGATGTTTTCAATCTGTGGTTGCAGATTTTGGTCTTTTCTCACGTTGATCATCTTCAAGAGCTGTACAACCACGTTTAAATTGAGCCGCCCATTTCTTCACTGTTGTAAATGAAGGAGCAGACATTATCAACTTTGGAAGAATTTCCATTAGCGTGAAACTGTCGAAAACGATGCCTTTTGTGACACACGGTATTGCAGTGTTTCCATTTCAGCGCAACGCGCACAATAAGTCTGCTTTAAAAAGCCATTTAAAGAAAACCATTTGACACATTATAAGCTGAAACTTGATGTATTCATTCATTCATTCATTTATTTATTCTTATTTTGAATGGCGGAGTTAAGGCATAACCTTTTCTTCCACTTAACCATTTAAACAGTCTACATAAAATTTATATTATATAAATAATTAAACACTACAAAATGTATTATTAAACACTACAAATCAAACAAAAAATGGACACTAAAATTCATACTATATCAACTACAATTAAAAGTGAAGAAATATATAATATTACAATCATAATGTGATTACTGTATCAATGTAAACATCGAAAAAATTTCATCGATAGCAACGCCATCTCTGTTCTAGACCGAGAACTTTTCACCTTGCCCTCGTAGTATATTCGTATGGTTTTGAGAACGTCACGATTATCTTACTAAGGACATTCTGAAGTAGGCCTAATCTTCCAAAGCGAGAGACAAATTTCAATATTTTTACGCGCGAAGAAGTAAATTCTTGCAAGAACGTGAATAAAAAAATAAATCCAGAATTCACTACAAGTAAACCTACATACCAGAAATTGCTGTGTTAATTAAACACTTTTCGGAGTCCCAGAGCGACCACCACTTTTTTATGTTAAATCAAAAGTTTGTTGTGTGATTTCGGTGACTCAGCACTGTGATAATGTAGTATGACACCCTTCGTTCTGTTGAATCAGCATAGATAGACAACACATCCATTGGGTTAAATCACCGAAATCCCTAACTGTTATGTTATGACTGTGTTCATTAACACAGCAACTTTTTTTAAAGCTAAATTTGGCAGTTGAGTAGGGGACTATAACAATCTTCCAGAAACGTAAGTTCTAAACACATCATATCTTCAACCCAAATTAGTAATGAGTTCTATCATAAATAGCGTATATCAGCATTAATTGTGATTCTCCAAGTACTTCAGCTTCTGATTAGGATGTCAGCCATAACGTATTGTAGACATTATCATTATCAAGTAGTCGTATGTGATTTATATCCTCACATACATACCCTATTCATATCGTAACCTTTCGTAACACGTAACTCCTTATTGTATCAGAGCCGCGGTGGCTCAATTGGTAGAGCGCTCACTTCTGGTGCTAGGAGTCATAGGATCGATCCCTGCTCATGCCATGTTGGCGTCGTGGTGAACAAACACCGTGTGCGTGGGTTTTTTTTGGGATTCTCCTGTTTCTTCCCACTTTATTCATTCCACCACTTCATCCCATCATCATTCATCCGGCCTGACCCAAAGTTGCCTAAGGGCCTTAAAGCTAAATTCAAATTCAAATTCTGTATTGTATCAGGATTAACGATGGATACAATATTAAACTATTTAAAACAACCGCTATACGAAAAGTAAACGAAAGAAAGCTAGCAATGTAGCCAGAAACATTTCAGGACGTAACTGTAAATCATATTTCATATAACACAACAGCAGCATCAGAAAACGTCAGTAAAGCAAGATTAAAAGTGCTTTCGTCCAAAAAGAAGGACAGTAGCCAAATATGTGATGATAAGAATAAGTAGGCCTACTTATAGTGTGATCTGAGTCTGAAAATACCCATTTATTTGTAAGGCGTATAAATGAATGGAAAGCAAATACTCATTAGTGAATACCGGGTGTAAGGCAACCTGTTAAGAGGATACGTTTATCATGGCTGTCATCTTCCATTAATCAACTTTAATGTTGGTTAACCTGAAGCTCAGTCGTTAATTCCAGGTTCACTTACCCTAAATGTTCCCCACGAGTTGACTCGCAAACTCAAATCTTGTTTTATTTCATTATGTTAATCATCTTTTTTTATTTAATTATTAACATTCTAAACGAAATTCTAAACTGGTAGAGACAGGATCTACAGTTTTTGTTGAAGTGTTATCGAACCATGGCGTTGGGAGTTGAACCCGGTACTATGTGAACCGAAAGAGCGTACTAATGACTCGATCAGTCCAGGGACCTTAATATTAATTCTCTTTCTTTGTTTGTGCAGAAAAATGGGTTTTATTACTTTAATATTCTATAAAGAAAACATTTGTTTGCGATGGGTATAATTCAACTAGAAAAAACGTTCTTCCCACAAAAAAAAATATGTATGTGTAATTTAAAGGTTCTTTTTGTGTGTACTAAACGTAACTTTTTAAGTGGATATATAAACCAGAAAAGTTTATATATGTATGTTTGGAAAGTATGACAAAGTCTCTTTGCCGAACAAAAAGCGAAGAGAGAGAAACTCTCTCTCTCTCTCTCTCTCTCTCTCTCTCTCTCTCTCTCTCTCTCACACACACACACACACACACACAACGATAGAGAGAGAGAGAGACTTCATCATTATTGGAAGTTTTCCTAGTTGACTTTGTTCCTGAAGTATAAATCTTGCGTTAGTTGGACAAGAAAGGAGAAAGACTAGGAGGCCGGCAAGTCATCCGCTAATGGGCCGTATACTTGATTTAGTTCCTTACAAAGAGAAGACTAAAGATGTTTGTCATGAATTCACAAGAGAAAGTGGCTTCTTAGCCAACCACATCCCTCATCAGTAGCCGTGAGTTTTCCTTCTTGGTAAAGGCTGCAGAAATTATGAGAAGAGGAGTGAGTTGGACAAATCTTGTAAAGAGAAGAATGGGGGTGGGGTGGAAGCGGAGAGACATAGCCAAGAGAATGAAAGGATGGCAGGGAAGAACTGAAGCCGTGAAGAGATGGTATCGCATTGTGCAGTGTAAGAAGCATGAGAACTAATTAGCCACTTTACGCCGTTACAAACAATCTTTAACTTTAATTACTCTCCGGTCCATTATTTAAAATACTATTACAGATATGGTTGCGTGAAATAGGTCGTGAAATTTGTCTTTTTGTGAAAGAGGTAGCAATGAGCTATTTATGGTGCGCGGTGTATGTGTTCAGTCTCCCCCTTCTCCAGATGACACACACTCAACAATTACCTAGCAACTTAATTGGGCATTTCAGGATTTACCACCGGCCACTTTGAACGTGTTGTCTTAAGGGGCTTCCGTACCTACGGTACGAGTGTGTGTGAGAGAGAGTTTTCATATTTTTAAAGATTCTGGACAAATGACACGCAACAATAAAATTTTGGAAAACGGCCCTAATAATACATGTGAATGTCTATAAAATGGACTATCAGAGATGTTGACATTGTTTATTTTAGCAGATAAGATAGAATTCCCGTACATGATGACGTCATACGCGTACACAATTATGGGAATTCTAATTTCTCAGCTAAAATAAACAATGTCAAAATCTCAGATAGTTCATTTTATACACATTCATACGTATTATTAGGGACGCTTTCCAAAATTTTATTATTGCGTGTTATTAGTCCAATATCTTCAAAAATATGAAAACTCACACACACTCGCACCATAGATACGGAGGCTTCCTAAGAAATAGGCTTTGCTTCATAACTCACAAACTTGTGATTTGGAATCCCATCTGGAACATGAGTGTATATCTTGAAGATTTGGGCGTAAGACCTTGAAACTGACAGTCAAGTAGTTACAAAGCTGACTGGAAATGAAATCCCAACAGAAGGAATTACGCTAGCTGAATGAAATTTAGATTAATCTATACGATGTATTACATTGATACAAGCTACAGTGTCGCAGCTTAGAGGATGTGGGCGTAGCTCCATGTCAATGTTGAATGTTATCTTCCTTAGTAACTGTTAGTTACTGTTAGATAGAATGCAAGCACGCACTCGCGCGTGTATTCCGTCATAAAGTGTCGCATGTCCCTGTGGTGTGGTGCGCCTCGCCGTTTGCATCTGAATGGCTAAGTCGGTAATGGTTATTGCTGGTTCAAGGATGAACCCTGAGCTGGATCATGTCCCACACTTGCTCGACGAGTGAGATTTAGTAATCTTGTCTTTCGAGGTAATTCGTTCATTTATGGGCGATACGAAGGAAGGAGAAAGAGGGGGTCGTCCTATCTGCAAGAGCACACGTTGGAGTGTAACCGCGGTGTGATATAGAGCCTTATCATGTTGAAATAACCCCCCGTCAATACCGTTCATGAATGGTTCGATCACCATTCTGATGTAAACTTTCGCCCTTATGGTGTTCGGGACAACACGAGAGAGGCCATAGGAAAGCTCTTCCCCTAGCATAATACCTGGGGTCATCCAGGTATATCGACGGTTGCTGTAATTTCTTAAGAGACCTTAACCGAGCCGTGTACTTCTATAACTAGTACCGAGGCAGAAACAGCCTTTGTCCGTGAAGAACACGAATTCCATTCTTCATCACGTTTGATGCTAGGCAAAAAAAGTCAAACATGCATCGCGTGGAGACCACTGTGTTGTGGCACCGTGTCTGACGGCGCTTTATATTATCGCTGTAGAACCTTCCGATCCTCGTCGGCCATCTTGCGAGTGTGTGCTGATCTTTTGCACCAGTGGACAGCGAGCGTTCGGGGCCCGATTTCTAGTAGCGGAACGTTCCTGGTACCATTGCTGACAACAGTTTTAACTTATACCAATATTGTCGATATGCCACGAAAAGAGAAGACCTATAACACAACATCGTTAAAATTGTTTTAATTACCTGTATGTACGTCGTTGTCATCTTTGAAGCATTCTGTATACTCGTCGTAGCACACATTACCAAAACCTCTACCAGGTGCGTAAATATGAAACCGGAATTTATGTACAGAAAAGACACAGTGATTGGATGACAATGCTAAGAACTGTTTTATTCAAAGTATTGGCCATCGCTAGCGATACATTTCTGCCATCGTTCCGGCAATGTGTGGATGCCAGACCAAACAAACTGTGCCTCTTGTGCTGCAAACCAGTCATCAAGCCATTTTCGTACATGTTCGTAAGATGTGAAGCGCTGGTCAGAAAGTGCGTGTCCCATGGATGCAAATAAGCAAAAATCGGAAGGCGCCAAGTCTGGTGAGTAAGCCGCATGCAGAAGGATTTCCCAGCAAAACGTCGCAATCTTTTCCTTGACTGGTTTTGCTGTGTGGGAGGGTGCATTATCGTGAAGCACAATCACTTTATGTTGTCTTTGGTCATATTCTGGTCGTTTTTCACGCGAAGCTGGATG
Source organism: Lepisma saccharinum (assembly GCA_022664845.1). Taxonomy (NCBI): domain Eukaryota; kingdom Metazoa; phylum Arthropoda; class Insecta; order Zygentoma; family Lepismatidae; genus Lepisma; species Lepisma saccharinum. The sequence goes on from JAGDQP010021547.1 coordinate 25,180, forward strand.
CAAATCGATAATTTATTGTCGGTAACTTTGGGTATTAACGGTTTCGCCAGGTTTCAGCAGTTCATAATAGATCACTCCCTTCTGATCCCACCAAACACAAAGCATTGTCTTCCGTCCATAGCGATTTGGTCTTGCAATCGATGTCGCTGGTTCTCTTGGAGTTACCCATGATCTTTTACGCTTAGGATTCTCGAAATAGATCCACTTTTCGTCACCAGTCACAATGCGATGGAGAAATTATTTCCTTTTGTACCTGGTGAGCAGAATTTCGCAAGTGGTTTTTCAGTTTTCCTGCTGTCGTTCAGTCAATGCATGTGGAACCCATATTCCCACCTTCTGAATCTTGCCCATGGCTTTTAAACGTATGGAAACTGCTTCTCGTGTCACATTTAGTTGATCCGCGAGTTGTTGTTACGCTTGAGCGTCATCCTCATCCAACAAAGGTTGCAATTCGCTGTCTGCAAACTTTTTCGGTGGTCTTCTACGTTCTTCGTTTCTCACGTCAAAATCGCCACTTTTAAATATTGTAAACGACGCATAGCACTGTGACTTACCAAGAGCATGATCACCATAAGCTTCGACAAGCATGCGATGCGATTATGCAGCAGTTTTCTTCAAATAGTAACAAAATATCAGTGCTGTCCGCAAATCGTAGTTTGTAGGTACAAATTGCGCCATGTTCAACGCTATTAAACACTACACTATGACATGAAACTTGTCTGGTTGTGAGTTACAAATCGTTATCAGCAGTCAAACAACCAAGTGGCGCCAAGGACGCAGTTTTACGGTAATTACAGTGACAGCTAACACCGTCTATGCACAAACTCCGGTTTCATATTTACACACCTGGTAGAGTTATGCTAACGTGTAGAATCATCTTCACATGTGTCTACTGGAACAGTTCACTTTGTATGCGTGCGAATGCTGTAAACTTGTATCACTTTAATACGTCATGTAATCTGCTGTCTAAGCTTGATTCACTTAGGCTAATTCGTTCTTAGTGTTGGGGATTTCATTTTCCACTAAGTTACGTGCTCTTGCAGTCTTTTACAAACCTAGTACGTTATTGAGTATTCAAGCATTTAAAAAGAATCCAATTCCTCCACGTAGATTTTTTTTCTCTCGTGTTAACAAATTTAATATATAACTTTGGATTGATAGGTTATAAAACAGTAACAGAACATGAAATAGGCAGGAAAATGGTTAAAACAATGGCAAGTTTTGAGTAAAAGATTATTAAATTGCCCATGCACTTTTGGTTTAGTATCCGGTAATTTTACGTATTAGTTTCTACGAGTAATGTAGTCTTACGTTTTTGTTCGTAACACATTTAAAGTAAATGCACGCTATATTTTAATGATGATCCTACTTACAAGGGAAGGGTTGGGGTCGAACAGGATTTTTTTGATAAGACTTCGTATATGTATTTGTACTCCGATGCTGATAATGCCTGTGGAGCAGTTCAACCGGGTAAGGCTTCGTTTGTCCGCTACAGGCCGTTATAGTTTGGAACATGGGGGAAACAGCCGCTGCAATCACTCCCGTAGTTTCCGTTTAAACGGGATTTTTTTTTATAAGACTTCGTATGTGTATTCGTACCCTGATGCTGATAATGCCTGCAAAGTAATTTGACCGTGTAAGGCCGCGTTTGTCCGCTACATGGCGATAGAATTTGAAGCAAGTGGGAGACAACTCGAGCAGCCGCTACAACGCAAAGGTTCCCGCAGTTTCGGTTTGAACTGTCTTTTGTTACTCAAAATATCTACATGAACATACCTGACAGTGCTGACAAAGACTGCAAATCCACAATACCGAGTAACAAATAGTTTGACAGATTTTGGCCCGTATTTGTCTTCACAAATGTAAGTGAGGTTTTTCTACAAAGTGAGTAAAACAGATGGGAGCATTACAATAGGCACAGGGACAAAAGACACATCAGGGCAACCTTCAAAAGCACACTCCAAAAATTATACTAATCTGACAAAAAAAATCTAAATTTCGGGGGTGGGGTTCAGACCCCCAGGACCCCCCTACGGACGTTCTACGTACGTCCCTATCCGTAACTGTCAGCAGCTTCAGGAGTGTAAAATAAAGTGGCATTTGACACCGTGTCCATGCAATGTGATTTTGAAGATTGCTCTGTATGTCTATTTTGATTCTCCCTTATGTTTTACTCACTTTAGGGAAAAAGCCAACTTGCGTTTGTGAAGACAAGTACTGTCTGTCAACCTATTTGTTGCACGGTATTGTGGCTTTGCAGTCTTTATCAGCACTGTCAGATATGTCTATGTATACATTTTGAGTAACAAATGCATGTTCGAACCGAAACTGCGGGAGCCGTTGCAACGCCTGCCCAGGCTGTCTTCCACTTGCTCCAAACTTCAACACGCTGTAGCGGACAAACGCGGTCTTACACGGTCGAATTACTTTGTACTTTGTAGGCATTATCAGCATCGGGGTACTCAAATGTTTTGTACATATCTACAAATACATCACACATGTAGGTCTCTTGGTGGCTTGTACAAATCTTCGTTAAGAATTTAAGGAATTGTTAGTTAACAAGTGTAATATATTACAAAACTCTTTAAGTTACTTAACGATTCGTCAATTCTTAATAAATCATTGTCTTTTAATAGATCACTAGAATTTATTGTTTCCTTTCCTTTTCGGAATCCAGACTTGTCGTCATTAATTAATTCGGTATGCTTGGTTTTTCTTCTGTTTAATATCCATAAAATTGTCTTTGCTAAGTATTTTCTCATTTATAGTTCTATATTCCCATCTTATATTTCAATTCTCGTGCAGTGGAATAATTTTATTTGTAAAAAGTCACTTGCTCGTTTTTCCTTTAACAATTCTCGTGTACAGTAACATTTATTTTATTCTTCTTTCTTAAATCCAACACTTTTTAATTTTAATTTTCAATTGTTATAACAGCGAAATCTATTCTTTGCTGTTCTGTTCTATTATCTAGTGCGGAAATGGCATTAATTAAACCCAGCCGTTGCACATTCGTTTTAAAAATTGCTGTTTTAGAATAATAATATAATAAATTACAGTATAACCGTCAATCTGTCTTAATAATTGATGTTTTAATGAGAGTTATTTATAAGTTGCTATGGTTACAGTCCGCCATAGGCGTCCGTTCACTCTTAAAGCTCTAGTCACAGTCACTTTTAGATGTATATCACACTGCCAATTTTAAATTTCACCTTGAAGAACTATTGTGTACTACACTGAATCACTATCATTCTTTCGTTTCATTGAAATCATTTTCAAATTTATTCCGAAGTATTTTAAACACTTTTCACGTCATGCAAGTCTCGTCAAGGGAAATTATTACTGCACTGTTCTATTGATCCAGATTCAAAAATATATGATTTCCATTAGTCTCCTGTTAATTCGCAAGTTGTAAAACCAGTTGGAAACTGGTTCATTTCCGTGTATTATCTTAAACATGCTTCATTTTACAATAAGCAAATTGAACAGTTATACAACTTTTTTAAGCATTCATTGTAACTCAACTTTTTTAGTACGGTACTTCAGAAATTTTTGACACCTATGATATCAACGAGAATATTTGTCTTTGTGTGTCAATTTGAAATTTGGAGATTTTATATAGTAAAATAATGTAGCTGTCTAGTTTTAAGAGTAAATTATTTTTAATGTTATTTTAAAGGGTCGTTTCTGCTAGAATGAAATCGTTCTGATTTTCTCTCAGAGATATGTATAACAGCGTGGAAAAGTAAACGAGGAATGGTACGCCAAAAGTTTCAGTACATTGTCGAATTTTGGTCGTTTAATTACAAAATTAACTCCCTTGTTTTTCTCTGAATTAACAGTAGTAACTGATTTGTTTAAAATAAACCTGCGATGTTTGATAATGGTGTTTCTATAAGTATAATCTCATTAAACAGTAATTATCGCTTTTGACTGTTTCACCTTTGCTTGTAATTTAATTATTTAATTACTTTTCCAGTACAGATTGTAGAAAACGTTGAAATGTTATTGCGGAGCCTTCAAAATTAATTACCTCACTTACTGAAACATAATGAGGTAATTATTTAAATGAGACATTGTAATTGTATGCTAGAATGGACAATATTCACGAAACAAGGTTTAAATCTCGTATTGTACTTAAATCAAGTTTATAATTGGATTCCAGGACTTTGCGAATATTTTAGAAAAATACTCTTAGGCGTGAACATATTTTTAAACGAAGCTTTTCGTTTATTTCAATTGTCATTCTCTTTTCAAGAATATTATAAACTCAATAGCATACGATGAAAAACATATCGACGGTGTTGAACAGCAACCTCGTATGTCGCAAAACTGCGAAAATGAGATTTTGTTGGATTGTTATAGAGAAACATTTATTTCACGTACCTGCAAAAAATGATGATTGAAATTGTAAAAATAGCAGCGCAAACGAAGTTTAATAACCTCATATGTCACTTCATTTCGTAGGCTGCATTGACGTGTTTTGTGTTGTTTTTTTTTTCCTGTAAAAGTGAAGTTTTCGACATAAGAGGTTACTGCTCAACACTGTCGATAAGTGAACGAACGACCGTGGCTTAGTGGTAGAGCGTTGGTCCTGGGATCGATTCCAGCGACCGACCATCCTGACTGAGGGTTTTCCAGTTTTTTATCAGTCATACTAGGCAAACGCTGGGATGGTACCTACAGAAGTAGGCTCTGGCCGTCTGCGATCAAATATCCTCTCCCCAACCTAACCCGGCCTGAGTCTAAGATGCCTAATTGCCTAAGACCTTTAAAATAAATTTAAATAAATTAGAAGACTAAGAAAGGCGATGCACGGTGTCCAATTTTGTTGTTCCAGAAGGACGAAACTAACAAAACATCTACACTCAGAATTATTTTGAGTACTATTTTGTGATTTTTGTCACATAATGCACCAATAAGAAATTGAAGTTCAATATAACGCATCTTGCAAATTTTTTGTTGTCAGAGATACAGAAGTTGATCTTCCAGGAATCAAAATAAAATGAATAATGTAATGTCAAAGCTAATATCTACATTTTGCGACAGAAGGATTTCACGTTTTGTGTGGAGTTTTTACTATATACAATAATTGTGAAAAACTTCGTTAGCTGATTATTTCCATCAAAACAAGGAAAACGTTCCGTTGAAGAAATTCAAAATTAGTCATAATTTTGTAGTTACAGGTTAAAGTTACATCGGCATTGTAACAAATGACGTTATAAGTAGACACGTAATGACGTAAGCGATGTCGGATTAGCAAATCACCGATCATCCATAAGTGGCGATTGGTCGTCGGGCCGCCGCCGTGGTCGGCATAGAGGCGTAATCCCGCCCAAAACTCGTCCTCCGAAGTCTGCTTCTGTTCGGGATTTTTCAAAACCGACGTCGGCCGAGCTTCGCCGACCAAATGCCGATGTCGGGCTTACGTCTATTGGCATGCTGGGGGAATACCGAACAGTATCAATATTCTTAACAATATCGGAATATTGAAATACTGAATTCCTCTGAAATTCTAAAAAAAATAAAACAATAATACTAATAACTTATATAGAGGAAGTAGCACGGCAGAGCTGAAATCAGGTAAGTTTTGGTGACCCGCCCTGACCAGGACATACGTAAAAACTTTGTAAACTTTATTTCTATATGGGTCAGTCTAGTAACTTTGGACTTCGGCCCGTCACGATTCGCCCTTTAGGTGTTAAAATCCACACCCATGCCGGGACTCGAGCCTGGGACCTTCGAGCCGATGGTCTACCTCCATACAGCAAATTCACTATCCCTAAAGCTCACGATCCCCACGAACGATGAGTCACTAAGATACTAAACTGTTCTTCAGTAAAGAAGACAGAAGTTCTTTCCATGGGTCTGAAATACTTTTCTCTCTATCTTGCTAGCAAATTCTATACTTTTGTCATTTGACGAAGAGAAGTTATTATTGTCTTATTAACTAATAGGAAAAATACTTGATCCGATCAGGGCTCGAACCCACGTTCATGTAGCATTGGTTTAGAAAGCTAAGGTTTTAACCATGAGCTACTTTTACAGCTAAAGAAATGTTGCCAAGATTGTCTTATCACAAGCAGATTGAGTCACGCTAAGTGGACTATTTTATGCATTAGTGATTTTAGATAAGGAAGATTAAATTACTTTGTTTATTTTAGTAATAGTAAAACAATCTTTCTGTTTGGTAAGGAATGATATTCATTTCCATGTACGCAGTTGTCTTCGAACAGAACAATATTATGTCTGTATGTTTTTCCATATTTAAATCTGCATTGTATATGTTATACGTGTAAAAGCATATAACAATTCACTTTGTTAAAACAGCTTGTCTTATTGATGAAAATTTCTTTATGAAAATTATTATTAGAATGAAATGTTAAAAGCATTTCGCTTCATACTTTACGACAGAAACTGAAAC
>JAGDQP010021548.1:0-27696 GCA_022664845.1 Lepisma saccharinum
AAAAAGTCGCTTAGTATCGGGGAACGCATGTTTCTACTCAGTCCAAAAACTTCTAACATCGCGATTAATATCAAGGAAATTGAAATTAAAAATATACAGAACGGTTATTCTGCCGGTAATACTTTACGGTTGCGAAAGTTGGAGTACGACCCTAGCAGATGAACATAAATTACGTGTATTTGAAAATAAGGTTTTGAGAAAGATATACTGTATGTGCCGAAACGGGACGAGATGACTGGAGAGTGGAGGAGACTGCATAATGAAGAACTCCACGGACTGTACGATTCACCAGATGTTGTAAAAATAATGAAATCGAGACGACTAAGGTGGGCAGGGCATGTAGCTCGGATGGGGGAAAAACGAAGATTATATTCTATCCTGGTTGGAAGGCCCGATGGAAAGAGGCCATTGGGAAGACCGAGACGTCGTTGGGAGGACAATATTAGAAGAGATCTTCGAGAAGTAGGTGTTCGTGATGAAAACTGGCTTGATACTGCCCAGGATAGAATCCAATGGCGAACGTTTGTTACTGCGGCGATGAACTTGCGAGTTCCATAAGCCATAGAGTTAGTTAGTAAATTAGTGATGTACCTCCATACCAAATTTCATTTCAGTAGCCCGAGTGGTTTAGGTTCTGTATTCTATACAACAATGGGTTTGACGGCCATTAGGGATCCCAGATGGTGACTCTTTCAAAATTTAGAATTTTTCAGTTTACCTATAGTCATACACCTTCATACCAAATTTGGTGTTTCTAGCTCCAGTAGTTTGATCTGGGAATTTTGATGAGTGACTCATCGAAAAAACCATGAGGCTACATTTCAGTATTGACAGAAATTGTCATGATGTCACACTTGTGGGATAAGACACGATTAATCAAGTGTATAATAGTAATAATAAAAACATACCTGACTTACCTAACCTCCACGTGCGCTTAGTCACGAAATTTATATATATAAGAGGAAAGTTATTTTTTGTACAGAAAAAAAATAAATAAAACCACACAGTGATTCGATCCCGAGTCCTTCGCATTAGCTTTCGGACATTCTAACAATACGTCAGATTGGCAACTGGAAGGAAACAGGTCTTGGCACTATTTGTATGTCATAAATACAAGTAGGTAAGTGTGAATTGATGACAATTTATGTTAATACTGAAATGAGACACCCTACTGTGTAGCATGTGGACTCGCTCTGCCTCGCTAAAAGTTAGCTGCCCCCAGACTACCGTGGGGGCTATGTCCCCAACTTTGGAGGTTTTGGAGACTGCGCCTCGTTTATCGTAACCAGACTCCACTCGGGACTGGGCCCCATGTTGCAGATGTGCCTCCAACCACCTTATGGGAGGTTTGCCCCATTTATTGTAACTTACTTTTGTTCATTCACCTTCATACCAAATTTCGTTTTTCTCGCTTCATTTGTGTGGAAAATGTTTTGGTCGGCCATTTTGGATGCAAGATAGCGACTTTATAAACGCTTTCTTATATTGTCGTGGCCTTAATTGTACATCTTCATATAAAATTTAATTTACGGCGTGGAAAATGCTTTTTGGGCAGCCATTTTGAATCCAAGAATACGACTTTTTAAAAATGTTGTAATATTTTCCCAAACCACTCGTCATAATACACATTTATGCTAAATTTCGTATCTCTAACTCAAACGGTGTGGAAAATGCATTTTTGGTATCCGCCATGTTGGATTAAATATGGCAACTTTTGTTTAATGTTTTCTTATTTTGTCGTGACCATAGGGTGGTTATCTGCTCTAGGGTCGTAACCTACTCGTGATGGTTGTACACCTTCTTAGCTAATTTCATTTGTCTAGCTCCAAGGTTCCTTCAAGTAGGCTTTCTAGGAACGTTGCTTAGCTCCACAATTACGATCGTATTTACTATTATGATCTGACGTGTTGCGGAAAATGGATTTTTGCTGTCCGCCATTTTCTATTCAAGATGGCGGGTTTTTGAAATTTTTGAAAATATTTTCTTAGCCTACTTTTTATAATATATATTCATACCAAATTTGGTGTTTCTATCTCCAGCGGTACTCTATACATCAATTGGTTTGGCGATAGTAGGTCAAGATTTTTATATTCTCTAGTTCCTATTTAGAACTCGAATTTGAGAGGGATTCATCGGGACCTGGCACTACTTTACGAATTTGGCGGGATTTTGTGAATGTCAGTGTTGACTGTTTATGAAAGTAAGTAGCGGGGAAACAATATATTTTGTTGAATCGTTTTGCTCCATATAGATTTATCTTCCTTATAAAATAAGTTTGGATGTAAAATCAGGTAAGCAGAAACAAAGAGAAGGCGAAAATTTAAAATTTATTGAGAAAGGTTCCAGAACTTTTCAGCAGTTAACAAATGACAATCGTAGTGGGTTACATATTAAATTTTCGAGATGCTGCAAGGGAATCCTGGAAAGGTATGCGTTTGAAAACAAGGTTGCTTTGTTGTGGATTTTGAAAATTCCTGCATGAGTAAAAGCTACTGTTATTTTTGGAAATCATTTGTTATTGTTTCTGGATGAACTTGGTTCGCCAATATTAAGCGACACGTTTGTGAACGTATACTTATGCTCTAGGTTTGGGTGATATAAGGTAAAGGCACTAATTCTCTGCATGTTAAGGTGGATTTTGCAGAAGATTCTTTCTATAGAGCTATGTGTAAGAAACAATCCTATTTTTGGGTTAACTATAGTAGTGACGCACCAATTTTTAGAAATTTATAGGAGGAATTGAGATAATTGTGTGATGTTTGAGAGTATTAGGGAGGTAAATATTGATGTTGGTATCATTTGAAGCGACTAATGATATGGTTTTAGTGTGTTTTGAAGATGTTTTAGGACGCACTGCATGTTGTGGCGGAAGGAACTATTTTGCGTAGAGTTACAGTTGTCATGTTTAAGGCGGTAAGGCAGTGTTGAAATGGCGTGTCTTTGTGATGATTAAGACATTTCTTGCGTTATTGTTATTGAATCTTGACGAGGGAAAGTGCATTTTGAAGGTTATTTAGCAGAGTATTTATGTAAGGAAAGGAAAAGGCCCCGAAACAATTGTACACGACTTTCTAATGGAAATTGGAAGAGTTAACACGCCTGTGTGCTGAAGGTAAGTGTGAATATGTGTCAAAATAAATTTTGTCAAGTTACATGACTGCACCTAACTTTACCTAACCTCCACGTTCATATGTTCAGTAATTTAAGATAATTTTCGAAAAAGGAAAATAAGGAATTATTAATAATAAATGTGAACATATAAAAATACATTTTGTAACGATACATGACCGCACCTACCCTTACCTAACCTCCACGTTCATATGGTCACTAATCTTAAGATAATCTAATAAATTTATTTTTAAATTGGTGTGTCACTACTATAGTAATGCCCAATCTACTAGCTACTAATATTCGTTTTGTATGATATCTTCCTTTTGATCTTTAATGGATTTGAATCTGGCCAAATAGATCGTGCTAGGAAGGAAAGAGGAACAGAGTGCAAGATAGTGGCTACTGTCATCATGATTTTTTAAATATAAATTTAACATCACATTAAATTAAATTTATCGTTTTCTGGAGTAAACATTTTAAATATCAAGTTGTCACCAGTAATAGTCATGTTTAAGTTTATTTTGAAAACTGATTTTGAGGATATTTTGTTGGTAGCGTTACAAACTAATATATGCTGAGAGGAGCTTGTTCCGCAGATAGGTGAACGTTCGTTACGTTACTTTTCCCGTCTGATGATTCAGTTACACAGCAGTCACCTCCGTACATGTGCTACTAACTAGTTGCATCGATTTCATTGACGTGAATCCCTCCAATTGCACAATCTGCATACGTTCATGCCATTATGTGTTACACCGTACATGTTATTAAGAGACTTTCACTATTCACACTTTTCGATAAAGGTGATAGTGGGCGGGAGAAGATTCATGCAGACACAAAGCAATACCTGGATAGCAAAGGCTGGTTTGTTAAAGCCAGGTTAGGTGTCATCATTTTCATTTTACTATCACCATAACACAAATTCCCGCTCCTTATGCTTTTATCTACATTAATGCGAGAGGCGGCATTTGTTTTGCTTTTGACGATCCTGTTAAGGTGTAAATGTCCCTCTTAGCTCTCTTTTAGATGATCCTATTCACAGGGTTCCCACTCACCTGGAAAACCTGTAATAGTAAGGGAATCCAGCTTAGCACTAAAATGTCTGAAAACCTGGAAAAGTCAGGGGTTTTGACAGCTTATTTGAAGTTCGTTTAGCTACAGCAGGCATTTAATGTTGGATCGTTTTTGAAATTACTTGGAAGTTAATGTGCCAGTCATGAAGCATTTTAAGAAAAGAATACAGTGAAATATTTTGATGTATCTTTATTTTCATGCAACTATGATCTTTATTTTCCCATGGAATTTTGATATATATACAAAATGGGGTACCTGGAAATTTCTGAGTAGTGACCTGGAAAACCTGCAAAGTTAGGGAATTTGATCTTGGCAAATGAGTGGGAACCCTGTATCCAGAACTTTTCCCCATTAACCTTGGGACTGTAGAAGCCAGTAGTTTTAGTTCATTTTCATAGTGAGGTTTCCTGGTACACACGGTAGGTGTGATTTTTAGTAGAGTGGTTTGGTTTCACATATAAAAAGTAAGGTTTGGTTTAATATATAAAAAGTCAGGTTTAGTTTAATATATATACAGATTTTTCACAGTTGACAATCTGTTACTCCCAATCCTCACCCATGTCGGAAACTCATACAGCACCACATATATCTGTCTCTTTCATAGACGTCTCCACGGGCTCGGGCCATAAAATTTTAAATATACAACGATATTTCTCGGACTGTTCTTTCGGGAGAACTTTTGAAGCACATCTAAATTTATAACTTCGGTAAAATAGGAGACCCATACTAAAGTTCTGATCATCAATGTACAATGGAGAAAAAAAGTAATAGAAATAAACATGCTTAGCTTGTTTGAAACTACTGTTTCTTACACTGAATTAAAAGAACAAAAGAATTCGGAGCAAGTTGTCTGAATGATTTTATATTTTCAAGACAATGTCAGTTTGTTTGTATTTTTTTAATTCTTTTTTTTGCTGATATTGGAAACATTTTTTTCACTCCACAAAAATATAACATTCCCATTTTCACGTGTGGGTAAATCCATGTCAAGTGGTCCAGGAAACGAATGAATCGTTGCTTGACAATTTTTAAAAAATCCGATTTTTTATGTGCATTTACCTTGTCATGTTGTTCAAGACAATCATTATTTTAATTTTAGTGACTTTAGGTTTCGAGTGGCAACCATATTTATTTTCGAAGATGCGCCATTTGGTGGTGGTGTAAGGGGTTACCGAATCTGAAGTATTTCAGCCCCTAGTTGTTCTATCGATGTGGAACAAAAACCAAAATGGTCAGCTAATTGTAAACTACAAGACGATGTATTAGCCATTATCGTCCATGAAGTATAGCAGGGTGAAAAGTAGGTCTGATATAGAAGTGCTCATTCACCAAGTTCCAACTCTTAGACGTGTCCCCCATTTTTTTATAGAAATTATTAAAAATGCAGAAAAGTGAAAAAGTGCGTACTTCACAGGTGTATATATCTGGTGGGGGACCTGATAAAAATATACAATTCCTCCCCATAACAGGTCTTTATGATATTATTATATACCAAAAATTGGGAGTTTCAGATTTGACTATAAATACCTTTATTATTAACACTAAGTGCTACCTGAAAATAAGCATACGCTGAAGTACGGATAACCGAGAGTTTACTGTACAGATATCATAAATCAATAGGCAGTGGATGAATAACTCATAGAGGGGTTAAGCAAAGCATACAAGAAGAATGCTGGGTTACGTTCCATTTAAACAGTGTGTTCCACAAAAAGTTTAGGTATTTCATCACACAACTGTGGAGTGATAGTGTGACACCGACCAGTCGCTGTTGTAAGATCAGTGGGTGTAAGTTGCGTTGAAAGGCACCCATGTGTTGTCGTTTCTTGAAATTTTGAATGAGTTCGTGGTCCTGGTGGTTCGTAAAAATGAACTTTCACGTCATCATGTTTGATGCTGACATCTTCAACAATTCCAATATACCAGTTTTCGTCGAAAATACACGCTACTGTGTCACCTGTTTGGAGGCATTGCAAGGCGCTTTTCTCACATTTACTTCCTGAAAGTCAGTAGAAATTGAAGTGCGAAAGCATCTAACTTTTGCATCAGTGAGAGGTACATATTTATGATATCAGCGTGTTTTAGGAACAGGTAAATAAGTAGCAAATTTTGAACACGTTGCATTCAAAACTTCAATATTGTCTGATGGGTGGGGCTGGGACAAATTGAAGTTCATTTCCTGATTCATCATCATTGTTTTTGTTTTTTCTTGTAGAACAGATTTTTGTGTAGCACATAATGGTTTTCCAGGAATCGGCTCTACTGCATAATTCTTTTCCTTTAGTTATAACTTTTTTATGGATTTTTAGCGGGTTGCAACATAAATTACTAAACATAATACTTTCGAGAATACTTCACTTAATGGTATTTGCGTATGTTTACAATGCCACTGCTTGTTCTCATTATCAGAAGATTCCTCTTCTCTTCACTGAAGTCACTAAGTGCCGTCATGCATCTTGATACTGGCCCATACACACACTTACGATATTCTTCAACAAATTAATTTACCTACATCACATTCCATTTTGTCACTAACGAATTTGCAGTAATGATACACGGATCTGCACGAACACAACCGTCTCCTTCCGCTGTACGCATCTGACTGAGGCACCAGTGGTGAATTTCCATCAGATGCATGTTGGAACATGCAGTCTGCTTAATGTGTTTTCGTGTACATTTGTTCTGTTTGCTTCTTAACAGGATCAAACTTGTTCTTGTATGTTTTGCTTAACCCCTCTGTGAGTTATTCATCCACTGCCTATTGATTTATGATGTCTATACAGTAAACTCTCGGTTATCCGTATTTCTGCCTGTGCTTATTTGTAGGTATAAATTTGTGTTAATAATAAAGGTACTTATAGTCAGATCTGAAACTCCCAATTTTTGGTATATAATACCATACAGACCTGTTATGGGGAGGAATTATATATTTTTATCAGGTCCTCCACCAGAGATACATACCTGTGAAGTACGCACTTTTTCACTTTTCTGCATTTTTAATAATTTCTATAAAAAATGGGGGACACATCTAAGAGTTGGAACTTGTTGAATGAGCACTTCTATATCAGACCTCTTTATCCAGTAAAGCTCACCTTCCTGATCATTTGACTTCTTGCAAAAATCGTCTGCTCAACTCGGAACTTTTAACGTCAATTACCTACTTTTCACCCTGCTATACTTCATGGACGATAATGGCTAATACATAGTCTTGTAGCTTACAATTTGCTGACCATTTTGGTTTCTGTTCCACATCGATAGAACAACTAGGGGCTGAAATACTTCAGATTCGATAACCCCTTACACCACCACCAAATGGCGCATCTTCGAAAACAAATGTGGCTGCCACTCGAAACCTAAAGTCACTATAATTAAAATAATGATTGTTTTGAACTAACAACATAGTTAAAACTGGTGGTTTTTCTCTCTTAGAGCTGAACTGTCATTTCTGCTTAAAAAAAAAAACAAAGGTATATTTCGTTACAACAATTCTATAACCATGAGGGAGGAATAGATTGTTACAACTCTTAACATGTTTCCTTTGTCGCGGCCAGTGTGCCATGGCACTACCAATGAATAAAAGAGAAATGCTTGTATATTTAATTACCGTATCTCATATATACAAGCCCAGTTTTTCGCCATATTTGTAACTTGTTCCAATGAAACCTTTGACGTTCCGCGCGACGATTCGTTACTCTCCGAATCACGTTCGAGCCAGCTAGATTACGGCTCTCCCAAATGTCTGAAAAGTTATTTCTGCGCATGCGATTGACTGAGTAAAACTCAAGAGATATGGCAGTTTTGTGCCAGGTTGAAGGCTGGCTCATGTCGAGGGAGGGATTATTTGACACAGAAACTCTTTGAAGTAATGAGGAACAGAACATTTTCTGACAGTGGTAAATAATGTTAACAAAGGCTATTTGCATGTTGACTGCTATTTTATTCACCAAAAGCAATGTTTTTAACATAAGTTAAGCCTTAACTTAAAATGTATTGGTGGGGGTGACAATTAACAAATTAACCGTTTGTTACTGGTTATCACAGTACGTCAACTGTTACTTGACTGAAGAAGCGCTTTCGAATTTTCTCATGTTATGATGAGTTTGTAATCTGTAACGTTAAGTTATAACTATTTTTAAGAACTGTTTCGTTAGTTGACTTCATTATAACGAAGAGTAAGTACAAAGTTAATTTGAAGAGCTGTTTTATATTTTATTTTTACGACATGCGTAAGTAAGTAGACTGTCAGAAATAACTTACGTATGGGGACTGTTGGTGCAGTTATGTTATTGTTGATCAGAGGCGGCCCTAGCCTTTCCGGGACCCCACGAAACCTTTGAATTCATGTTCATATATGTACAGTTGTACATACATTCAAATGTGTGTGTGTATTTGTGTAAAAAAAAAAAAAAAAATGTTTTTAATCCAAAGCGTCACTTGGGTGAATGTGATCTCGAGGAATTTTATATCGGGAATTGACGTATTGATTTACAAGAAATAAAGTCGATGTAATGAAATACAATACTGTATAATTAGGAATTCGAAAGTTAACTCTAACTAAACAAACAAGTACAGCTTTACAATTGTAAGGCAAGTATAAGCTAATTCTGCGACTTTCCTTGTTGCTAATATCTGCAATTAAATCACTATAATCTAGAGTAGAAGCAACGTCATTTTCTATAGATAGAAGAGTGAGAGCAGATATAGTCATAACGGTCTTTAGTCATAAGACCGTTAACGCAGCGGTCTTTAGTCATAACGTTCCTTAGGTAGGTCTTGATGAGCTTCAGCTTAGAAAAGCTTCTCTCGGCAGACACAACAATAACGGGAATCATGGCTATTAATCTCAGTGCAATATAATTGTTTGGGTAGATTTCACACAGCCCGTTTTTGTTTTTTATATATACTATGCACTTATTTCGACATACACACAAATAAAAATCAGAGAGCTCTTTAAACATGGCATCTACTCAATCAGCTATGATCGAAAAGTTTAAATTTGAAAGTAAACAAACACTAAGATTGTTCATTTATTTGTATATGATAAAGAACTACAACTGCAGTATTTGAGGTGACTCCAGGCAAAACTACTACGAACAGGGACGTACGCAAGTGAGGGTTCTGGTGTCTCGTGAAGCGTGATGCGTTCTTAATTAAATCAAAGCTTGTTATTCTGTTTCTTCTCACTTGTACGCTCTTTCGCTGCACCCTTCACTGCATCACGAATTCCTTCCCACATCTTACATCAATTTCAGTATGAATCTCATCTTTATTGTTACACACATCGGCTATTTCGAACCTGTTTAAGATTTCGAGTTGGTAATCTGCCTTTACGCTCACAATATCTAATCATTTAGTTTCAAACTTGTTTTGATCCTTTGTTTTCTCTGTTCGTGATGTACAATTTCCCCCTCACTTTTGTGATCACTAACTGATGGTCGGTGTCACCTTCCGCTCCTCTGTAAGCCCTAACACCCGTTATGTTGATATGTCTTCATGAGTCTACAAATACGTGATCGATCTGGTTGTTTTGCCATACAGAGATATCTACGAGGGCAAGTCAAGAAAGACTTGGACTGATTTTTTTTTCTAGGCAATTTATTATTACTCAGCAACAGGCACATGATCCTTTTCAAAGTAGTCCCCGCCCACTTGAATGCACTTTTTCATTCGAGTCTTCCAGTCCTCAAACACGTGTCGCAGGCCATTCTTTGAGAGGTCCTTCAAAACCGCCTCCGATGCCTTCAGAATCTCGGAATTATCGGAGAAGCGGCGTCCACGCAGTCTGGATTTTAGGGCGGGGAATAGAAAAAAGTCGCACGGTGCGAGATCTGGGCTATACGGTGGGTGTGGCACACAGTTGATATTGTGCTGATGTAGGTATTCGAGGACAGCATGTGCCACGTGTGGTCTCGCGTTGTCATGGTGGAGTCTCCAGCCGCCATTGCGAAGGTTTGGTCGTTTCTTCGCAATGTGCTGCCGTAAGGTCTGAATGACTGACACGTAATATGGTGCAGTTACAGTAGTGCCGGAGGGAACAGCATGCTGATACACCATACCAAGATGATCAAAGAACGTGATCACCATCACCTTGCCTGCCGACTTCACAACCTTTGCCTTTTTTGGTGTGGGCGAACCTGGTGTCTTCCACTGCGTACTGGCTTGCTTGCCCTCAGGATCGAAATGATGAAGCCATGACTCATCGCCGGTGACAATTGACTCCACATAGGCGTCTCCACCATCCTCAAACCTTTGCAACAGCTCCCTGCAAGTCTCCACTCGAACGGCCTTCTGCTCTGGTGTCAGGAGTCGCGGAATCCATCGCGCACACACTCGGCTCATGTGAAGGTAGTCATGCAAAATTTTGAAGGCACTGCCATGAGATATGCGTAGTGCGGCTGCCAGATCGTCGATACTGATGCGGCGATCTTCTCTAACAATGACTGCTGCCGTGTTAATGTTCACCTCAGTAACAGCTGACGCTGATACACCTGGTCCACCAGCTTTCGTGATTGTCATTCGGCCATCTTTAAACTCTTTGAACCACCAGAACACGGTACTTCGTGGCAGAGCGTCATCTTTGTAGGCTGCTGTCAACATTCCTAGAGTTTCTGTTGCACTTTTCCCCAGGCGATAGCAGAACCATATAGCTGCAAATTGTTCTTCTCGTAATGACTCCATTTCTTCTACAGGCGACTTCTAGAGGCGGCGCAGTACATCACCTGCAATAAAAAGTCGTGGTTACCAAACATGCAATGATTCCTTAACAACATTTTATATATATGCACAGCAAGACCCACCCTACTTGTATGCCAAACTATGAAGCTCCAGCGTTAACAGAACTGCCGGGAAAAAAATCAGTCCAAGTCTTTCTTGACTTGCCCTCGTATATGTACAATATTTGTGGATGTCTTTGTGCTCAAAGTACATGGTCTTTACCAGTAGGTTTTTCCAGATCGCCAAAGTTATCAGTCTTTCTCCATTATTGTTTCTTTTTTCGTGAACACTTCATTTGCCTATAGTAGGTCCAAAGCTTTTCCGTGCCTACCTAGGCGTTGAAACCCCGAACACAATTTTCGTATTATACTTGGTAATTGGCAAACAACCTATCCAACTCATTGTAAAATGTATCTTTGTAGTTCGCATCAGCTTCCTCGGTTGCAGAATATACATTTATTAAAGCCGTAAGTCACCATCGAGTACGTACCATAATGTAGGATAGTCTTTCCTTTACGAACTCTATATTCTGAACAGTCAGAAGGGTACTACTCTCAATGAGGATTCCTGCTCAAAAATGGTGTGACTGAGTTTCCCAGTAGTATTCGTCCTGGCGAATGCTATCTTGGCCCTCCCAGTCTTCTTGTATCGCTAGTATATCCATACAGTACTTCTCAGTCTCGTGTATTACCGTATAGAGTGCGTCGTTTTGTATAACGTACGTACGTCTTTGGTCCCCGTTCGGAGATCCGAATGTGGGTCTAGTTTACCTCCGGAATTTTTTACCTTAGGACAGTGGCTCTCAAACTTTCCTACACCACGGACCACTCCGTGAGACTGTCAGTCTACCCCGGCCCAAAAAATATTAATAAATACTTTACGTGCTCACTACGAAACGGGCTGCTCGGGTTCTAATCCCGACCAGGACACTTCTTCAGTGCTCTCTTCTCTGGCGCTCTGAGGTGCACTGAACCTACAATCAAATTGAGTGCCGAAGTGTCCTTGGTACCCCTGGGCACTTTGGGAGATAAAAGCGACCGCGAACGTGGGTCTGACCAGTGACCACCCATTTCACCTTATGCCATAGGTCGAGAATACATGAGTCCCCCATGCGCCGTTCCCGGCGCGTGCGCATTGTACAGGGGACACCATTACCTTTTCTAATATGTAAGTAAACACTAAAAGAAAATAGTGGCAAAGTGAGCGTAGAGTAGTTCACTTGCAAAGCATTTTGTTCTTAATCGAAACCTCTGACTCGTTTGAAATTCGAATCCCGGCTGTGCCATCCTGACTGTGGTTACCTTTGTCTTTCCTTCAGTTACTTATTATTCTTTCTAACATGAGCTACTATTTTGGCATAAATATCATTTGAGAGACCCATGAAAGATCAGTGTCACTGTTAATATTAAACAAATTAAAAATAGTTCGGAAAATGTATCGGTGTCCATTTGCCGATACCAATACTCCAAAAAGTGGTCGATATCACCGATATATCGGTACATCCCTGCTTCTTTCATAATATGTATCGTAAAATGATAAAAAAATACCGGGGAAGTAGAATTAAGTGTAAATGGCCCTCGTTTAACGAGTAAACTTCCAAATTGAGGTTGAATTTACACCTCATTATCCTTGTTAGGTTTAATTTTTACTTAATTCATTAATTTAATTATGTATTTGTAACTTTCAAGAATCTCGTTCGGGTCAGAATGGAAGAGGTAAAGAATGCACAAAGAAGTACTCCATGAACTCATTTGAAGGTATTATGTTGAATTCTGGTACTTATCTGGTGAAGCTGAGAAAAGAACTTTTTTTTTTTTATTTATTAAGAATCACTGGTCGCGGAATTCGAATTCAGTGGCTATTCGAATTTGAAGTCATTGTTCTACCAACTGAGTCACTGCCGCTGAGCAGAGGTGCCAAAAGTAGTTGTGTAAAAACCTCTAAGAGGCATGAAAATGACAGTAAATCGCGGCCAAATAAAGCTGCTACTAATACTACTACTACAATAATAATATAGAGCCAGAGTATTAGAAACTTGTATCTAGGGTTGCCAGAATGTGGCCTTTTAAAGCAATGGCCAAGATCTTTTGAACAAGACTGTACAATACGGACCACAGCACTAAACTTTCTCGTTCCCATTAATTAAATAAAATAATACTGAAGTTATTACTAAAACATTTATTTGTGAAATATGAACAAAATCGCTCATTTTTATTTTCACCTTTTAGTAAACTACCCTTATTTTTTAGGGGTAGGAAGAAAATTCGAAAAACTACCCTAGATAATCTTACAAAACCTTAAGTTTAAACTTTGGTCTCGATACGTTGAACGGTATGGCCTCTAGGCAGTGGTGATTTCAGATTTCCCACGGGGGCTACTTCAATACAAGGGGAATGAAAAATAGTACTGTGAATATATAGATGACTGACATTGAGGATTAAAAGATACGAGGCTTCGGGCATGGGAGAATTCAGTAGCTCCAGGAGCAGCTTGTTCCCCTCTGGTCACCGTCTGAAATTATCATTGACTTTAGGCGGGTCGCGGGTGTACGCATTTACCTAAAAATCCCTTTTTCGGTATGTAGGGGCTTGAAATGTGTAAGTCAGTTGAAATCTCGAATTGTTTTCTTTGACGATCACCATCACTTTCTTCTCTCACCATCACTCGAAACAGTGTTGCCAACCATTTTTCTATCACGTCCCTATCGACTAAGAAACTTGTCCCTAGTATTAATCAGATGTCCCTATTTCCATGCACGTGTACCATGGCTACCGTTATTGATCAATGTCAATAGCAGTTTTATTAAAGAAAACGCTAAAAGAATAGAGCTAAAAATCCCTATAATTTAACAATCAGTCCCTACTTTCTTGAAATATGCCTAAAATATCCCTATGAATAGGGACATGCCACTACGGTTGGCAACACTGACTCGAAAATACAGATCGGGATATTTCCGGTTCTGAGCGGGACTTTCCCGTTCCAGATCGGAAATAATGAAGAAAATAAAAATCGGGACTATCCCGTTCCGTTTCTTCGTTAGTGTTTAAAATTTATTGTTTTTTTTTGTAAAAAATTAAAGTATTATTAACAGTAACATTAAACTGCAATAAAAAGAAATTGCATTTTAGATGCACAGAAGGGGAAGTGATGGAATCGGAGGCTTATATGATTTTGCTTAATACTATTGTATACGTAGTAAGATAGTCACAATTATAACAGATTTATGAGCATCTGGTAAACAAAATATTAAAATTTAAAAAATATGGAAGTTCCAGAGTCCGTAATGAATCCAGTATCATTTAGTCGTCATGCTAGTATCATTTGTATAGAGAAAATCGTTTGTTATAATTCTTATGCATTAGTAAAAGAATATGAAACAAACACATGTCCGATTTTCACTTTAAAGATTTGAAAACTTGATTTAAATCAACGATTTTTGTTATAAAATTCAAGTGATTTAAATTAAATCACCCTGCCATTACGTCTGTTGTTCTTCACAACCATGACAGAAAATCTTATTTCACATTGAATCGGTCAATGTTAAAAGGGGATGTGTGCCATCAAAAATACGTAGCACGTATCCTCTTTAACAATGACTGATTCAATTGTACATCGTGGGAAACGGAAGCTGGTACTTGATGACACTTGGCGAGTTCAGGGTACTCTGATTTCACATAGTTCCAGAAGTTCGTGAGGGATTTAAAATAAAGGCGATTTTCCGTGCTCTAGATGCCAATTCAATAATCTGATTACATATACGAGCTGAAAGGCCAAAGGACTCAACCACGGATGTAGCATTGAAAGGATTCCTAATACATTCTTTACTTCTTTTCAGGCTCTCTGGACTCGTTTAATGTTATCCTGCGTCTGAAATAAATGCACTAATTTGTCATCGATTTGTTCTAAAGACTGCAGAAAATCCATGCCCCACGATCAAGCCGTTGACTCCAAAGTTCGTTTCTGTAGGATTATTTTATTTTATCTAGAACTTTGAAAATGGTTATATCACGCCCCTGAAGTGACAGACTTAGGCATTTCATAATGCTGTATTTGTCTACCTGTCAAGTCAACGTAGAAACACAGAATTGAAGTTATTTTTTTTTTTATTTAAAAGAATCAATGTCTTCTTTCAATCAACGACATTATTAATTTATCAGTTATCATAAGATCCTTAGCGACTGTAGCACTCTAGATCAAAATTT
Source organism: Lepisma saccharinum (assembly GCA_022664845.1). Lineage (NCBI taxonomy): Eukaryota > Metazoa > Arthropoda > Insecta > Zygentoma > Lepismatidae > Lepisma > Lepisma saccharinum. The sequence continues at coordinate 15,096 of JAGDQP010021548.1, forward strand.
TTTGAATCATCACATTACCTGCCTTTTGAGCCAGCTTGTAATTTTGGGACCGAATTGTGAAAATTTGCTGATCAAGTAAGGCTAAAATTCCTTGGCTTTTACGTGGTAGTGTATCTTAGAGTTATAATTACATATTTTTCACAGACAATTTCACAGAACTTCGCCACTGGCCACAGTTTGAGAATCACTGCCCTGGAGAACCCATAGAATCATTTGTTACTATTTTTTGACATTGTTTACTAGTGTAGATTTGTCATCTCTACGACCTCGCAGTAAAGGCAGACATTCAAGATGATGTCCTCTGTCCATCTCTGAGCCTTGCCGATGTCATTGATGTTCAGCCTCAGGGTGGTAACAGTAAAGCTGCTCCCCTTCTCGATGATATTTTTGTTCGAGGTTATCTTTCCTTAGCCTTTGTAGATCCCCGTGCTAACTTCAAGGCAGCAGTACTGGTTTTGGTCCGCCTGGAATATTTGCGGTATCCCTATAGTTGGTCGGCATTCACCTGGCGAGACGCCTGATGGGTGATAAGCAACTCCAACCCGATTCAATAAAATACTGCTGTGAAAAAAGTCCTATACAAATGACAAATTCACTATGTTAGTAAATATGCTGGAAAAATTGTCTTCGATTTTTATACTACCCTATCACCATGGTGAATTGGGGCTCAAGTTTTTCCTAATGAGTCTCTTTTATTGCCTGTTGAGTTTATTTGTAATCCAATACGAATATTTTCTTTGAGCTTTTCTATCCTATAAGGATTGGTTCACTTGACATTATTTTTCATATCAATGGAGAAGGTTTTAAGTTACGCGATCTTACTACATAAAGGCCATAAATAAATTCACATTAGACGCCGGAGTGGCCGAGAGATTAGCACGCTCGGTCTCTGTGCGCTTGGTCACAGGCTCAGTTTCCGCTGGGGTCCATTGTACAGAGTTGTTCGGCGTCCACTTTACCGTCTGTCTGTGGACAACTTTCAGCTCAGAAACTAGGTACTAGTGCTACGAAGGTGGTTGAGGTGTCTTTTGAAAGGTCTCGGTGATAAGACAAGTTCAAAGCTGCATAGATTATGTCTGTTTGTCCGTACGTCGACAGCTTTCAACCGAGGAACTACTACGACTACGAAGGTGGTTGAAGTGTCATTCTAAAGGTCTGTTCGAAACCTTTCTAAGGATACATAAATCATCCTTTAAATCGGACGCTTGCTGCTGAAGCTTTGTTGCTGTAGGACGTGTGCACAGTCCCCAGACAGCGCTGCACCTCTCTTATTTTGGATTAAAATTCCATGATAACTTACTGTAGCAGATAAGGTGCCAATTATTACGACATCCGTGCCATGCTCTGTGTCCTATGAAATGTAGTTAGTATCTTCTTACTCCTGTTATATTTTCGCTAGCTTTTTGTGAGGGCTTCTTTTGTGTGATATGGAAATTTGCGAATAATAAACTTGGAAAACTCGGGGGAATCTTGCAGCAGTAGCATATATTTATTGACAGTGTTTATAAATCTTCTAGTAGTCGATTGAATACATCTGGTTACTTTTCACTGTTGATCTCAAATGCTTTTGTAAATTAAATATTATTGCATACTTGCAATTTCCAATTATTTATTTGGTTAGTATTATGAAATATGTGGGGGTAAAGCAACAACACTACTTTCTTATATGGTAATAATTGTGAAAATGTTTATTTCATTGTGGTGGGGTCGCATTGAATTATCATTGACTCCAGGGGGGCCCACCTGGTGTCCACAGTTTGCAGAAGGTTGTGAATGACTGTGCACACATATTGGGAGTGTCGCTGATATCTTAGTGGAAGAGCTTTTCTTGCGAATGAGAGACTTGAATTCGATTCCCATTCAATTTAGCTACAAATTTCTTTGTACTTAGCAAGTATAAGTTGGAATATCAACATTATCTTAATGTAGTCTTATAACTTAGTTTCTAGAAACTAATATATGGAAACGTATTATTTAATATACACTTTACTTACGTTTCAGAACTTACGGTGGATTCTTCCGTTGAAACGAAAGTTGGAAGCTGCTGTTATTAGAGATGCCTCATTCGCTCCGCCTCCAACCAAAATACGACTTCTGAAAAGTCAGTCTTGCAAAGGGTTGGGGTCTTCTGCAGAGGGTTACGAGAGACATCCTTATAATAAAAATAGTAGTAAATTTGACTACAAAAAGACTGTTGGGAACTGTAACGGCCCTACGAAGCGTTCCTACGACTCAAGCGACCGAGATTGTCAACCAAGAAAACTCTCAAAATTAAATATTGATGATAACGTAGTTAATGCTGTTGATGTTAATAGTGGAGAGTCACCGTTAGCTGAGTTTAATTGTTACCAGTTTTGGAGAGATCCAATTCCGGAAATAAAGGTGGAAGAACTTGGTGAAGTTTCATTAGATGAATATAATTCATATCAGTTCTGGAGAGAGCCAATTCCAGATATAAGTGACATAAAGGAGGGTTTGATGTCAGTTGATAAGTGAGGTGAGCTGCTTTTTTTTTTTTAAAGTTGAATTTTGCTATACAATAGATAATGTTTGTATTTTGTTTGTGATGAATGAACTACATGAAGTTATTTAATCTTGATAAATTGTACTGGAGTACATACTTTTTTTTTTAACATTGTGGATAACTCAATTACTATGTTCCAAGTATTTCAAATTTTATAGAGGAAGGATAATCATTTTTTAAACATGTTAAGATGAGACGACTGAATTTCAGAACCTGAGAATAACGCGGGCAGCAAGTGACAGTTCCTAGGTAGTCCTGAGTTGTTCGCATTATGCAATGCAGTAATACGATGTATTCTTAAGACGAACTAAATTAAGATGATGATTTGTTTTCTTGATGCTACTTTATCTTTGCAACAAGGAACTGGAGTATTTATTAACGTAGGGCAGAACGTTTGGGTGCTAGTTGTTTATATGACAACTTACGCTTGAACGAAACTATATTTCTTCTCTGTTCATTGACTTTAAGCTTAAGAATCTTTCGGAAGCAAAGAGTTTGTTACGCTTGACGAAACTTTATATTTCTTCGCTGTTCATTGACTTTAAGCTTAAGAATCTTTCGGAAGCAAAGAGTTTGGCTTACGTAATAGCAAACAAAACAATTTTATTTTTCGTAATTATATTCTTATTGATTGTCTCATATAATATAAAAGTTCACAGAGTGTATATTTTGGTAATGGTAAAAATGTTTATATTAAGTACTAACATTTATGTACTAAAAAGACAATTATCTTTGTAAAATTTAATAATTACAATAAAAGTCAACGGATGCAAACATACTGTGGAGAAAAAAAAGGCAAACTAAAGCACATTTAAAAACAAAAAATCCAATAAAATAGCACATATTAAATTGTTAAGTTAAAATTGCATCAGTATCATACCAGCAAAAGTAAAAGAATTGTAGCAAAATTAAAACATATTTAATAAACATAATTCTAAACCAGAAAGGTAAAAACTAAAACCAGTGCGTGACCAAACGTAAATTTATAAAAGCCAAAAAAATTGCAAATACTTTAATTTCGATATTGGTGTGTGGCCAATAAATCAGTAATAAACCCTAAAGGGTCAAGTAACAAAAACGTTTTGAAAAATGTTATACAAATTTAGTTATAAGCCTTTAATATATAAAACTAAAATTCAGTGATTAATCTGTTCTTAAAGTAAAGCAACGATCTCCAATAAAAGATGGGTGCACTATCTCCGTATATCATCATCATATTCAGCCGTTTTCTATCCACTGCTGGACGAAGGCCTCCCACTTTCTACATATCTTGGTCTCTTGCTATCGTCATCCATGTAGCTCCTGAAAAACGCTTGATTTCATCTACCCATCTTGCATTTGGACGTCGTCTTGGTCGTTTCTTTTCTCTAGGAATCCAATGTAGTACATTTGTCGTCCACCTTCCATCTGTTCGTCTAGCTACCAGCTACATGACCGGTCCATTTCCACTTCTTCTTCGTAGTCTTGATTACATCCTCTACCTTTGTTTGTGCGCGAATCCATTCACTTGTTTTCTTGTCCCTCTTAGTTATTCCTAACATGCATCTCTCCATTGCTCTTTGTATAACTCTCAATCTTTGAGTAGTTTGCGCATTCAATGTCTAAGTTTCACAGCCGTACATCATCACAGGTAAGACACATTGATTATAAACTTTACGCTTAAGACACATTGGTAGTTTGCTTTTGAAAATAAAGTGTAGTCTTCCAAACGAACTCCACGCCATTTTACATTTTCTATTTATTTCATCAGTCAACTTGGCATTCGATGTTTTGAGCTGGCCTAGGTAAACATACTCATCAACTATGCCTATTGTCTATCCGCTAATCTTTATTTCTCTTTTTGCAGCATCTTGATTGTATGTGACCTTTGTTTTATACATTTTAAGGCCTAGTTTCGAACTCTCATTACTCAGTTCTTCCACATTCTGGTTTGTAGTTCTTCTGCACTTGAAGCAAACAGGACTATATCATCAGCGAACCGTAGGTGATGAAGATATTCACCATTAATTTTAATTCCAACTTCATCCCAGTTAAAATTTTGGAACACACTCTCCAGGACCGCAGGAAACAGTTTTGGAGAAATTGAATCTCCTTGCCATACCTTTTTTCCAACTTTAATTTTTTAAGTTTCTTGATGTAGTCGAATGACAGATGTGGCAGTCAAATAAATGTTTCGCAGTAACTTGATGTGTGCATTTTCGATGGATTGTTCTAAGCACTGCTGCCAAGGAAACCGAATCGAAAGCCTCAGAATCTATGAATCCCAAACATAGTGGAAGTTCATATTCATTAGTCCTTTCCATAACTTTATTCAATGTTTGTATGTGGTCCATTGTGCTAAATCCACGAGGAAATCCGACTTGTTCTCTTCTCTGGTTAAAATCCAAGTCCCGTTCAATATGATTCAGAATAACTTCGGTGAACATTTTGTATAGAACTAACAGTAAACTATTTGGTCTGTAGTTTTCGACGCGTTGTTTGTCCCCTTTCGTGTACAACAAAATTATAACAGCATTATTCCAACTTCTGGATATTTCTCTCTCAGGCACATTGAGAATAATTTCGCAAGTTCCTTTTTCATGTTTTCACCTCCCCATTTAAACATCTCTGCTGTGAGTCGATTATCTGGCGATTTTCCGTTTTTCATCCCTCGAAGTACTTCACCCACTTCGTTCATTACGTCTGGGACATGTATATCATTTTCTTCTGAGTCTTTATTTCCTAGCTCTTCTTCAGAGTAGTACAATTCTCTGTAGAAATTTTCAAATATTTTAATAATTTCTTCCTTATTTCGTGTTACGGTCCCGTCTGGTCTCTTAACTGCAATTATTTGCTTTTTCCCTATCATGAGCTGCTGTTTGGTTTTCTTCAGGCTCTTGTTTTCCTCGATTATATTTCTAACAAGATTTTTGTTATATCTTCGTACATCCTCTCTTATTTTCTTCCTTACGGTTTTATTTAGTTCTATGTACTCATTCCTCTTTGTCATTTTCCTCTTCTTTCATTTCCCTTCTTTTCTTCATCAAGAGTTTAGCTTCTTCTGAGATTTTGCTATTTTTTTTGTGGTGCCTGCTATTTCCTTGGCTCTCTCTCTCTTATTATCTCGGTCAGTATTTTATTTCTGCTATTGATGTCTTCTTCATCCTCTAACTCTTTCAAGGCGCTGAATCTGTTGCTTACTTCTATCTTGAATGTCTCTCTGTTTTTCCCTAGATTTTGCAGATCTAAAGTGGCTGTTTTCCTGTGATAAGCTTCTTTGTCTGAAGTCTAGTATTTAGTTTCAGCTTACATCTCACCATGCTATGATCACTCGAGATTTCGAAACTGTTCAGAACAGACATGTCTTACAGAATTTCCCGGTATTCGGTAGAACGTAGTCTATTTCGTTTTTGGTCCCATTTGGGTCTTTTCATGTCCACTTTCTCTGAGGCGGTTTCTTGAAAAATGTATTGGAAATGAACAGTCTGTTGATTTTTGAGAATTCCACTAACTTTTCTCCTCTCTTGTTTCTTTTTGTAATGCGATTTGTTACTGTCCAAATTCTTCTGTATATCCTTGTATAGGTCTTCGACTTCCTCCTCCGGCTGTGAGGTTGTTGGAGCATACACTTGTATAATTTCCATACTGTATCTCTTGTTTATCTTTATTACTATCCGTGCGATTCTATCTGAAATTCCTTCAATTTCTGTGATCCGTGTCTTCAGGTCCTTGTTAATTATATAACCAACGCCTGTCTGGTTTCCATTTTCTGTTCCTTTGAAGTAGAACGTGTGCCCTGACGATAGTTCCAACTGTTCTTCATTCTTCCTCCACATTTCTGTTAGTCCTATGATGTCCCACGTAATCCTCTTGAGTTCATTCTGCAATTCTTGAATTTGTCCTCTCCTGCAAGTGACTGACAGTTGAGAGTCGCCACGTATATGTCCGTTCGAGTTGCCGTGTCGGTGTCCTGGCAGTCCACAGTCCAAACCCGGGCAATTTGACCCTCAGACTTCCTGCAGGACTGGCCGCTGCTGCTGCCAGCTACATACCGTCCTCGGGGCAATGATACTCCTCCAAGGTTGTTTCCTTACTTGTACCATCATGTGTAAAGAAAGGAGAGGTGCAGCAATTGACTCACCACGCTCTCTGCTAATGGGGGTTGGTGAGCAGCCCATCCAGGTTCGTTCGCCAAGCAGTTGCTTGGGTACTAACAGGCCCAACGACGTGAACGTATGGATTGGACATTAGGCGTCTACTCCGGTCGGTTGCCTTAAGCCTTAGCAGGAGGAATTAAGGATCTCCTCCCAGTTAGTGGCAGAAGCCTTTTGAGGCGACAGTTCTGGTTTGCCGGACCTGTCCCGACTAATTGTATTTTTATCGTTGCGCTGTATTTTAATGCTGCTCCTACAAATTTAAGCCTAGAGATTTAACTTTCAGGGAAGAAAGTTCATAACAAAAATAAAAATAATTTGTGTTGTGTATAATTAAACAAAACACTACTGAAGCGTAATCATGAAACTTTAATTTCAAACTACTTCCGTGTTAAAGCAAATTTCATTTAACTTATTAGCGAAGCTACACATCTACTTCGTACATAGCAGGAGCACGTACTGCTTTACTTTAAACATACTGTAATACAAATACTTGGAGCCCAGACGTCATGTACCCTATTAACCCAAGAAAGCTCAATATGCATCTCAGGAGACGAAATTTTTTCATATGTTGAGATTTAGAAAAAAAAAAAAAGTTGCTTACCTATACAACAAATTACTATTGATTTAAGGTGCCTCCTTGCGCCGGCCCCCACTTTTTAAATATTTTTTTTAATATCTAAGAATACTATTAAAAATTTTAGAACATAGTTCCGTAGTACTTACAAATTAGCGAAACGGTAAGTGATTCGATATATTGTTTATTGATGAGTACTCAGCCACCAATTAAATTATGACGTCACAATCTTTGATAACGCATTACTCAATAATCGCTAATAACTCCAAATCAATAACATCATATTAGATAGTGTCCTGTGAGTACTGGAGAGCTATGTTCTAAAATTGCTGATACTGCTATTAGATTTCGAAAATATAAAAATGTAGGGATGGGCGCAAGGAGCCCCCTTAAGGTGTAATAATTGCATACTTAGTTTTTAAATGAGATTTGCCTTACAAACCTGACTACGTCGTTAAAACTAGCAATACAGGGTTCCCACTTTTCTGGAAAACCTGGAATAGTCAGGGAATCTAGTTTAGCTCTAATAAGTCTTGGAAAAGTCAGGGAATTTTACTAAAAATGTCTGAAAACCTTTAAAAGTCAGGGAATTCGATATCTTATTGTTTGAAGTTCATTTAACTACAGCAGGCATTTAATGTTAGATCGTTTTTGAAATTACTTGGAGGCTAATGTGCCAACCATGAAGCAATTTAAGAAAAGAATACAGTGAAATATTTTCATGTATCTTTATTTTCGTGCAACTATGATCTTTATTTTCCCATGGAATTATGATATATATATATACACAAAATGAGGTACCTGAAAATTTCTGAGTAGTGACCTGGAAAAGCTGGAAAAGTCAGGGAATTTGATCTTGGCAAATGAGTGGGAACCCTGTAATAGAACATTTTCATACCTGGCGTTCTGAGGTGCACTCAGCTTCCTGCCAGATTGAGTATCAGTGTGTTCTTTGTATTACTGACACGTGGGAAGTAAGGACGGTCGAGCGTGGGACTGAACACCTCACCTCACTTCGTGGGTCAAGAATATGTGGAGCGCTGTCTTCCATGTAACGTTCACGGCGTGTGCACATCGCACAGGGAATATTTTTATCTTTTTTTTTTTAACTTTGTATCAATAATAGAAAGTGAACCAAGAAAGTTTTGTCGCTTTTTTTGGAGGTCTGTGTTCAATTGACCTTCACACCGTGAGTTGAATGCGAATGGAGATCAGGCGAATTTCAGTTGTTGGTGTGGGTATAGCCAACATACTACCTGGTTGTGGCAGTTCAGTTACACCGTGAACGTGCGGAAAGACAGAGTGAACATGGGACCGCCACAGAGCGTCATAAGGGCGTGTATGCTGTACGAGTTCAAACTGGGGTCAAACGCAACTGCAGCAGGGCGGAAGATATGCCAGGCCTTTGGTGAGGGTGTCGTGACTGCGCGGACAGTGCATCGGTGGTTTACCAAGTTTAAGGACGGTAACGAAACACTCGATGACGCACCACGTGCAGGAAGACCAACACAGGTACCAAATGATCTTCAGGCAGCACTTGAGGCGAACAGTGGCCAGACATGTGAGGAACTGGGACTACAATTCAGTGTGAGTGGAGAAACCATTCGGCAGCCCCTCCATCAACTTAGGAAGCACTACAAGTTGGGTCGATGGGTCCCACATGATTTGACTCCGGGTCAGAAGGCAACGCGAGCAGACACCTGTGTTTCTTTGCTGTCTCGCATGAGGAAGGAGCCATTTCTGGACAGGGTGTTGACATGTGATGAGAAGTGGGTCCTGTACGAAGCTCCACGGCGCCGTCATCATTGGTTAGCATCCCATGAACCGGTTCCAAAACAGCCGAAACCAGCACTGCACCAGAAGAAGGTCCTCCTGTGTGTTTGGTGGACTGCTCGTGGCATCGTGCATCGGGAACTGCCACTAGCTGGTCAGAGCATCAATGCAACTGTGTACTGTCAGCAGTTGAGCCGCGTTCAAGAAGAACTCAAAACTCTGAAGCCAGCACTTCTGAATCGCAAAGGGGTCCTCCTATTACAGGACAACGCTAAGCCCCACATGGCTAGGATGACCCGGGACACCATTCTACGCCTTGGATGGGAAACACTATTGCATCCGCCATACTCCTCGGACATTGCACCGTCCGATTTTCACCTGTTCCATTCCTTGGACAAGCACCTTAGAGGAGGCCAGTTCAAATCCCTAGTAGAGGTGCAAAATGCACTTGATACCTTCTTCGCTTCACGGCCCACCAAGTTCTACCGCGATGGAATCCATGGCCTTCCAGAACGTTGGCAGAAGGTCTTTGATGCTGATGGGGACTATTTTTGATCTTCCAGGTACGTCTTAGGTGACATATCGATGTTTGAAGGTGGTGGGTGAAAAAGCTACAGAACTTTCTTGCTTACCTTTATAGGTACTTAACCACGATAAAAATTTTCCTGATAATAAAAATCAAGAAATTTATAGCTTCTATATATTGATTCTTGATAGGTACCTGTGATTAGGCGTTTCGTGTGCACAAATAACTTCGTTTCTTTATTCTATTTCGTATCTCTGAATGTGATATAATTAAATTAGGATGAGTAACCGTAGATTTATTTAAAACGGGTAAATTCCATCAGGTAACTTCATAAGATAAAAATGGCTTGTTTCTTATTTCAAGTTATCAGTATCAGTGTTCATAGTAATATCTACAGTGTTGACTAAATCATATTTTAATATCAAACCTTCAAGAAATAGTATGTTTTTTTTCGAAAGCTCTAAAACGTGCAATTGAAAAAAAAAAAGTATTACAATCAGTTAATTTCCATTTGGCCTTGTAACTACAGTATTCGTTACGTAAGCTAGTGTGCACATGAAGTTTGGTTATGTTCCGTGAATTTTCGGAAGTTAAATATTAGTTATTTGTACTATATTTTTTATAGTTGAGAGAATTTGAGATATATATTTTTTTTCATATTATATGATCTTATTCGGTAGAATCCTCCATAGTTTTAAAATTTGATCTTTTAGAAGCTATTCGCTAACGATGATTGTCACTTTACATTGTTTCTGCTGTCTTAGTACATACTTTGTTTTCCTTTTCATGTCTGTAATTACTGTAGTGTTCCTTTCTTTCTAACAGTTTCTGTTGTACGGTGATCCTTATTGTAATATAGAATGCCACACAGAAGTCGCCAAGTGATGCTTAGGCCAAAGGAGATCTTCAAGGAGGCACAGTTCAAAAGTGCTTCCCACAATGGGCTCTTGAAGAAGCTTGAGGAATACTATAATAAGGCAGGTTATTTTCCTTTTATGGGCCAAGTGTGAATGTTTGGTAATAGAAAGGATGATAAAATAAGTACGGTCACATCTGTTTATATAATTTCCTTCTAAGTAGATTAACATCTAAAATATAGACTTTTGTATAATATAGTGTTTCGCTTTCAATTATATGTTCGTGGTAAATGTAAGCAGCAAGCACTCGTAGTTTGGCTCAACGGACATTCCAACTCAGAGTTTCTGAAATAAAAATCTTACTAAGAATGCTTTTACAGTTTACATTGAATTAACTACGGAATGCTGTGAGCAATTTTAATTATTTTGATTATGCTCGCTTGGTATACTTCCTTCCCAATTGCATTTTTGTTAAATTCAACGAAGCACAGACGAGGAAATTGCTTATAACTTTACTTTCCCAAAATAAATTAAGAACTTGTTACAGGGCTCATACTCATCTTATTTTTCCGCTCTGGACTTAAAAAAAAAAAAAAAAAGAAAAAAAAAAGTATAAAAGTGTTTCTTTTGGAGGCTCCAGTGAATATAAACTTGAGGGGCTTGACATGCCCCAACCCTGTACAATCCACATTGTTGTAACATTTCATTTCAGGATTTCACTGATGTCTTGTAAACTTTAAGCTCCATTTCTAATATTATCCCTGTGCTAAATGGTTTACCATCTGGTTTAAGCAGTTTATTTTTATGTCTTCGATTAATTTGTTCGTTTTAGCTTTGCCGCCTTGTTTTGTTTCGTTAAAGCTTAATGTCATGTTAACATATAAACAGCTATAAATTAAACTCATGTGTGCATTGATCATTAGACTGGTACAAATTCTCAGAAATGTGGCTGTAAAAAGTGTAGGAAGCATTTCTCAGGAAAAGCGGGGAACAACCTTTTCTGAATGCATTTGATGTGCTGATTCCGAATATTTTGTTTGCCACTCTCGATTTTGATGTTTTATGCTTCAAATCGCTAAAAAACAAAATGGTGGCCATTCGAAAGGAATTCCTTAAAACTTCTGAAGGAGCAAAAAGAAAATAGTAATCTTGTTGTCAAACATTATGTTTTGGGAGATGCTTAATCCAAATATGTTGTTTGCTACTCCGAAATTTTAAGTCATTTCCTCCAAATCGCTAAAAAACAAAATGGCGGCCATACGAAAGGAACTCCTTATAACTTCTAAAGGGGCAAAAAGAAAATAGTAATCTTGGTGTCAAACATTATGTTTTTGGATATGTTGTTTGCTACTCCGAAATTTTAAGTTATTTCCTCCAAATAAAATAAAATTAAATTAAATTAAAAAAAAAATCAAACAAACAAAAAAAACATGCCATATGCAATGAAATCCTTATAACTTTTGAACTAGCAGAAAAAAAATAGTGATCTTGGTGCTAATATTGTTTTGGGTATGCTGAATCCAAATATATTGTTTGCTACTCCAAACTTTTCCTCCAAATCGCTAAGAAACAAAACCGCGCCTAAGTGCATTCTTCATGAAATGTTTCGTTTACTTTTAACTAGGAATGAAACAGTGATTCTTGTCTAACAATAGGTTTTTAATACAGGAAAAAGCATAGATGCAAAATAATAATAATATTCAAAGCAAGCTTATTAGAACTCTGTGAATATTGGATACATGATGCAGGATGGAACCTTGGGTTTCGCAGGCACGACCCGACCGCATTCCATGGCTCTGCATCGTATGAGGATTACGTCGAAGATGCCCAGAGTAAGGTGGATGATGACTGGACTGACGATGAAGAAGACGATTAAGCATTCTTCAGGACGATATTTAACCCCGATTTCTGCACATTTTTTCATTTGCTAGTTTATTGTTTGCACAATTGCTTTTTTTTTGTGCTTTACTGTGGATTCATATCATACATGAGAAATAAAGTGAAACTTTTATATATAGATATAGATATAGATATAGATAGATAGATAGATAGATAGATAGATTGCTTGCTTGCTTGCTTGCTTGCTTGCTTGCTTGCTTGCTTGCTTGCTTGCTTGCTTGCTTGCTTGCTTGCTTGCTTGCTTGCTTGCTTGCTTGCTTGCTTGCTTGCTTGCTTGCTTGCTTGCTTGCTTGCTTGCTTGCTTGCTTGCTT
>JAGDQP010021549.1:367-31601 GCA_022664845.1 Lepisma saccharinum
GTGTGAAATATCAAAGAATCAACGTTATTCAAAGCTCTAACACAGTACCAATAAACTCTCCCAGTTTATAATTTAAGCATACATACAATCCTTTATTTTAGGAACTGTCTACGTAGCATAAAACCATAGAAAAAATACTTAATTCATAGATCGAGGGACAACTTTCAGATTAGAAAACTAGGGCTTCGAACCCCGGTGCACACAATATCATATTTTTTTACCACAGGCTCGATGTTCGTCTACTAAAGCTTTAAAATAAAAGGTTGGTATCAAGTTTGACCTGATGGTTAGTAGCAAGTTTTGGGTGCAAATTTTGTAGCAAGTGTGTCATTTGTCAACTAGCAACTTCGATGGAAGATTCTGACAAATTTACAGCTTTGCAGTCTAAAACTTGCAGCACATTTGGATACATTCAATGCTAAAGTTGTTGCAAATTTACTGTGCTGTCTAGGATGTAGTTGTTCATTAAAACATTTTTATCTCGGTAGAATTGTCGCATACAGAAGTACGTGAGTAAAGAAAAAGTAGGGCTTCTACGCATAACTGCTATTGGTAAATTACCGTTTAACGTGTCATCTCCGGATCACGGCTCCGGATTTTTTTGTATATAGGTAAATCTCCATTTAACATGTCACCTTCTCCTCCACCTTCGCCTCCCACCTTCGCCTCCACCTTCGCCTCCGTTTTTATGTGACTAGATTTAATGATGTTTTTTTCTCTGCTACTCTACCGCCGTCTATTAATTTTTCTTGTGAACTATCAGAATTCCTCACCTCTCTACCGCCATCTGGTAATATCACAGCTAATTGCTGCTATTATCGTCATTCATTAACATTATTGCTAACTTACTGTGTGTTAATCTATTGATATGGTTGCTAACTTTTGAATAGTGTTATAACTAAGTAATGAATTGTTAGTTTCTTATACGAGTGCAATCAGAAGTACTTCAGCAGCTGCTTTGCATCGGGTGAATACCGTAATGGTATATTTAACATGAAACATGCTCGTGAAAATTTGTTACTGTCACGATGAACTTGTCTATTGCTGTAAAATAGCGGTGAAGTTTTAAAAATAACATCAAATTGTGTTATTAGCTTTTCCCCTCTGATATTGTTATAAAATCCATATATTGTATGAATTTGCTTAGCCTTTCATGATAATACCGGAAGTTTCTATCAATGTAACTTTCATGTGAAAATCATATTATGTGTGGGTGTATTAAAAATTCTCGGCTGCTTATTTTTTATCTCTCTCTCTCCTTTGTTGTATCTGTGATATCCATGAAAGAGTAAATTGTAGTTTTACATGCAATGTAACAAAGTTTTGTTTCTCTCCTGAAAACTCTAACTTGCAAAAAACCTGTTCACTAAATTTGTTATATCAGTCTTTCGTTTTTCACATCATACATGTATGAAGTTTGAGCTATAAGTATTACTGTACAATAAGTGTTTTCGGGGTCTGTTTCTTCAAAATCCATTATAATTTTAATATTGGTTCTTTCGTTAATAACAACTTGTTTGCGTTTACTTGTGTTAATGACATACATTGGACGATTTTCTATATGCTCTTTGGGGAATAAAACATATCAGTATTTTTCTGTGTTACACGTTTAAAAGCAGTGTAACTTTCATACATTTTAAGAAAATCTGATTTTGTAATATCCAGGTTTAAGTACTCACGAGGGAAGATTTCGTTACGAGCATTTTTTAAATAAATATTCTAAATCTTACATGTATCAAACTTACTAGCGTCTTCCTTCTGAGTATTATCATCGCGATTAGTTTGGAAAAGAACTATTACAAAATCAGGCATATCAAACTGCAATGAGTTAAACTGTGCTGTTATATCAAATTCGAAATAAGAACCTGAAACATGTCTTTGAATATTTTGATACGCGAGAAATTCAATTGGTATTTTAGGTTGTCGAAGTATATCGACAATTGGCATTCTAAGCTCCATTGAAATAATCACTAATTTAGCAGCATGAGCTAATGTAGCATTATCTAGAGTACCATCTGCTTTCTTTGTTTTCCAGCTATAAAATAAAACATCATTATTTGCACTCCTTTTAAATGTTGTTCGAAGCCCACTCTTCCACATAATTTCCTTATAGTCACTAAAGAAACCAAACAGCAAACGTAATGGAAACAACACTGTATTCTCTTTCCGTGGAAGTTTCACATCAATTATTAATCCACCTTACTTAAAATATTCAAGCTCAGACTTTGATAATCGACATGTGGGAATAGCAGTTGAAGTGATTCCTCGATAATCTATTCTATCAATAACAGTACCATGTTTGTATACCTGCGAAAATAAGTACGTAACAAAATTATCAATTAATTTAATATTTGACCCTGCAGTAAAAGTTCCTCCAGCATTTCATCCAATTACTTAATATTTGATGTATAAATTGCCGTAGTCCCATTGCAGGAAGTGACGTCAAATTCTAAGTCTTTGTTTGCGTCATTCAAGTTATTAAATGTACGACGATTTAATGGGAAAGATTTATACTCATATATTTCAATAAGTTCCATCTTTTAAAAAAACTATATTATTTTCAACTTTGTTTCTTTTCGCTATCATGCTTGCTTTAAAAATCATTTTAAGAATCATCATTTTTAATCATGAGAATTACACTTGCTATTGCACCACCAAAACTAATTGGTTCATGCAATTCATTACTAACACTTATTTCAATGGAACGTACATGACTCTCTTGTTTAGGAAAAAATAATGGGTACTGAGGCTCATAAGCAATTGGTTCTAAAAATTCTGTTAATGGTTTAAATGTTGCTATAATATTAGTTTCCTTGTGCTTATACTCCCCATCTGCTATAATCATCCCTCTTGCTAAATTACAGTGTATATTAAATGTTTCAATACTTAAGAACTTTGGAAGAAATTGATCAATGTGATTTTCTTCTGGCTTAAGTTCACTATTATTCTTGAAACCTAATAACTTACCAACAGTTCCTACATTAAAATTTTCTGCAAATGGTGTAACTTCCATTCGATGAGTTACATGATTTTAATTTAGAAGCACTTCTTTAGGTAGTGTTGTTTCTAATGTTGATGCATTATACTGACCCGGTGGTATATTACGTCTCTCTCCTTTATGAAAGTAAGTATTGCTACTTTTTGTTACATTTGGTATTAAGTACATACTATAAAATCCAATCAATGCAATTTTCAAATTCTAATTTTGATTATCAATTTCATTTAGAAGATTCAGCCGAAGCTTTGGTGTAGTCCCCGATAAGTGCAACACAATCATTTTTTTAATAAAAGACTATGTAATATACTATTATTATGCATGATTCATTAAGTAATCAAGTATCAATCTTTCAATAAATTGATGAAAATTGTTTCAATCAGATAAGAACATTAATAGTTTAATACATAAATGACCACAATTGACATAGTCGAAATGTTCTATTCGATCACTATTATATTCAATTATAGTGTTATTAGGATTTAAATACTCAATCAAAGACTTGGGAGGTACTCCACCAAATGAATCGAATATGCAAGCTTTATTATTTTCATACCAATAACAAATCCAGTGAGTTCCTGTATTAATTGATTGATCTAAGTTAATAACTGCACATTCTTGTTTTAACGGTGGAGTAGAAGAAAGATTATCCGATATGTAAACATATATAAAGTGTTTAATATTCAATTATTTAGCTATACGTTCGAGATCATAATTTGTGAGCGCTTTTTTACTCTATTTAAGTCCTTCAGAAGCTTTTTTCTTTCTTTGCTTAAGTCCTTTACTTTCAGTTAGAATTGTTCGATTCCATAACTTCATTATGACGCTTTTGTTCTCCTATTTCTTGTTTATTTTTCTTCGCATAAATTACCGCCTTAGCTATGGCTACTGAACCACCTGCAAGACTACCAACCGCTCCCAATGCAGCAAGTATCGCAGGAATTGTAAAAATGAAACCACCTGCTTTCGGTTGATTACGTAGTTTCTTTAACTGCGCTGAAGTTAATGTTAGAGCCATATTATTTACCTTTTTAAGCATTGTTGTTTCTTCGCAAGTTGTGGTTTAATTAAGATGTTGCTAAAATTTAATGACTTTAATTCTTGTGCCGAAATTTGAAATTTTACACCTTTTAATTTCATTGTATAAAAATACTATATTATATTCATAATTTTGAATTTATTCAACAACCACGGCTCAAGCTTCTACCCAGTGTTTAAGAAAAATGCAGCAATCTAAAAACCCCACAAAATTTTCCGTTTTTTGTTCATTGCAATTGCTACTCCCAATGAAGCCAATTTTTCAATTAAAGCAGCATCTTTGCTAATAACTCTATCAACAGCTTTAAACTCTAAGTCTTCATCAGCTCTATGTCTATCTGATAGATCTTTAAAGTTCTTATACGCAATATCATGTTCTCAACATGCTTGATCTAATCTATTTATACCCCGATAACATTTCGCTAATCTTTCATCTAAACGTGTACCAGGATCACAGAACTCGTAGCCTGGATGATGAAGTTCAAAGGGTAATTTATTAATCATATCGTTCACTAAGCCTTTACCTTCAATAGTATTCCAAAATTTTGCTGGAGGAATATGAATCATTTTTATAAGGTAACCTAAGCCTTTTGAATTCGAAACAATAAAATTGGATAATCGAGATGAAATCATTTCCATAATACAAACTTTGTCATTATAAAAATTCTTAATCCCAGCTGTCTCTTCACCTGCTATTACTAATAATCTCTCTACTAACATTCTCCCATCATCCATCAAAACAAATTTTTGTTGCATAATTGTGTAGCGCTTAATTCCCTTTCGTTGCTTGATTTCTTTCAAACCTTCACCTCTAGTTTTCAGTTCAAGAAAAATAGGTTTAATTAATGTTTTGTACTTATCGCTGGAGCTTGATTTTACTCTATTCTCTGATGGATCATGATTCTGATATAAAGCATTAATGATCTTTAAAATTTTCTTGTAAGTTTCATAATCTTCATTAGTAAAACCTACTAGGTGTTTACGAGTTATTAACTCCCATAAACCTTCTGTTCCTTTAAATTTTTCATACATCGGGGTTGATGGATCTTGTGTGATTTTACTCTCACTATAAATAATTAAATCATCATTATCAAAGAAAACATTATAACATCATATTTTCCACTGCACTACTCCAGCTATATCAATAGAGTATAATCCAAACACTTCATCTTTATCTAACCTATTAGTACTTAAATATCGACTCGCTAATGGACCAAACTGAATTTCTGTGTCTTCATCATCATCATCTTTCGTTTCTTTTGTCTCTGGCAATGCCTTAGGTGAAGCAAATAACAGTTTCTCAAATGAGGTTTCTGATGGTGTTGGTGGATAATTATTAATATTCTGTTGTACTACAGGTATAAGTTCTGTAATTAGATTTCTGTTATCATCGGTTACTCGTTTAATTTCTTTTCCCAAGTTTCAATTGCCTCAATCAATGGTTTCTCTTGACGTTTTTTTTCCATAATAGCTACGGTGACTCTCTTTCCATTCTTTAAAACGTTTGGCCAAGATATTTTCTAATTCAATATTATTTAATTTTCGTTTTGACATTATATGAAAAAAGACTATATGATTTACGCTTTGAAAAAAAATCACGTACGTACATCAATTGAAAACGTTAAACGTAAATGATATAAAACGATAACTCGATTATAAAATGATCGATTTTGTTTCGATACTTTCCATTGTTTCACTTTCTCGTCATATCGATTGTTATAAAACCATAAGGTTCCTTCCATGCAATAGAACAAATATCCTTAAATTTATTAACTGTCATATCACAAACAACAAACTCATTATGAATATGCTTTAAATTCGTGTTATCCTGACGAAATACACATACAAAATTTGCGTTATCTCTAATAAGTAGTTTCGGAACTTTACTATACGTTTGTGCTAAATAAAAACAATCCATTCCTTTATATCTACCCTGTGTGAAGTAATTCCGTACCTCATTCTGATCTTCTAATATATAATCATGAAATATAATAACAGACCGTTGCTCGCAATCTTCTAACTTGATAACGGAAGGTTTAAACGTAGCCAACAGATAATGGAATCTTTCTTGTATTTCACCATAAATATGCTGCAGTTGTTGATATTTAGGTTGTTCTAAACTTTTAGAGAATACGTATAGGTGTATACTTTTCCAATAAAGAAAACTCGGAGCTGGAATAAAATTATCAATAACTAGTGTAGTTTTCCCGCGGCCTGATGTGCCTATTATTAAGCAACGAATGTTATTCGGAAGTAATTCACCATTCAACTTACCATAATCATTAGCTAGCAAAAGTAGTTGCTTAACACTCCACATTTTATAATTGATTAACTATATTATAGCTTTGAGATCGATCCAAGAATTATCATTCGAAGATAAACCTGACCACTTAACTAATGCTTTATTTTTAGTTCTACGTAAAACCTTTTCAATTAAGTATACGTGAGGGTGTTTGCTCTTCATTAATTCTTGCTCATAAAAACGGCCCTTAATAATCTCATTGCGCTCGTCTTTTAAATGATATGTAGGTGGATCAGTCTTAAAAACAGTAGCTATTTGAAATATTTCTGGGCTCCAATTGCGAGTGAAGCCTCTTTTAAACTTATTTTTAAACTTGCTAATTCGAACATAATCTCCCACACTATATTTCCCCTTGGACGATGCTAAATACTTTTTGCTATAAACTGTTGATATTCATTTTTGTTCGTTTTCTTTCTTCACAGCGTCAATAGGTCTCATTTTTACCGTGCTATGTTTTTTCGTTATATTTCTTCATTAATGCTTGTAATATAATGTACCATTTGTAATTACCGTGCAGTGTGAATTGCTCCCACATAAAATTACATAATGTTTTATTAAATCTTTCAAGAATACTAGCTTTTTATCGCTGTTTGAAGGGTAATGAGTAACACCTTTTTGCTTCATTAATTTAAAAAAAACTCTTTATTATAAATCTCGCTACCGCGATCTGTTTGCAAATACTTTGGTTCTTGATGAGCCGCTTCAAGTATTGAATTAAACGCTCGTGTAACTTATTTCCCTGTTTTATTTTTAACTGGTACAGCCCATGCATACTTACTAAAAGTGTCAACAATAGTTAGAATATAAGAATACCCTCTATTTAATTTAGTTAAACCTTTTAAGTTTCTTGAGTTCATTTCAAAAAAATCTGCTTGCCATAAACATGTATACCCTTGGTTACAACAGGTATTCGTTTATAATTCCGTCTTGCGGGCTTTTGAAGTTCTTCAACAATGGCTAATCTACTATTCATTCTATTAAAATTAATTTAAAGATCGAGAAATTAATTGAATAATAAAGATCAAATTAATACTTATTGGATATTCACCTGTTGAAAATTTATCTGATCGAACTAAAAGCACATTGCCTTCTACAACATCGAACTCATGAAGTAAAATTTCGTCTTCAGATGGAGCATCTGGTACTCTACTACCCTCATGTATTCCTAATAATAAATTACCATACTTTTGTCCACCGCTTGCTGAATATATATCAACAATAGGAAACTTTTTATTATTCTTCTTAAGCCAATGAAAACCAATAATTTTTGGCTTACCCAAAAAAGTAATTTCAAAATATGTGGTATTCATATTAAGTATATAAACTTTACAACTAACGTTACCACGCGTTAAGTCTCGTTCTTTATTAGGTATTGAATAAATTGTAAAGAACTGAACACTACGTAAGTTGCGTAGTGATGTTTACAATTCATTAGATTTGGCGTATATGGTTCTATACAAATCGCTTTTCAATTTATCTACTAAGTCTATCAGTTTTGTAATAATTTCATTCTTTATTTCATCGTTATTGCTACTAAAGTCTGTTATCCATATGAAATGTTTAATATTAGCTTGTACTTCCCAAAGTTTAGTCACTGTAGGCGTTAGAGCTATTCATGCTTCTACGTTACGAAAGTCATTAATATCAGCATATTTTTTTAGATAAGTTATTAAGAGAATTAGTCACAGAAGGGTATTTCGTTTCTAGATCGCTGATTTGTTTCTGAATATTTGCAATCAATATGTTATGTGTTACTGCTGTATCCTCTAAACTTTTCAACATATTCTTTAACCTGCTAACTATTTCATTAACCCCATGAACATAAATGAATTTTGAATGTTCCTGAATTGCTTCTTTAACTTCATTTTGATAATTAGTTAGCACTTCTTGTATACCAGAAAGATCTTCTAATGTTGTAAGGAATGTTATACTAGTTTGAAGGTTTTGTAATTGAATCTTAATATCGTTTACTACTTCAGGGAGGTTCTTGGTTGTTTCGATTACAGTTTGAATATTAGCTATCGTCTTTTTAATTATTTCTACTTCTTGCGAAGTTGGAAGTGTGTTAATAGTTTCTTGGAGTGCAGTTAATTTTAATTTTATTTCATTTTGATTTTGATTTGTAGCTAATTCACTTAAAGACTTACGTATACTCTCGATATCTGATGGCTTTGGTGTATTCTTTTGAATTTCAATTAAATCACTTTGAACGGTTCTTACAACATACTAAAGATTAATAAAATCTGTAGGAAGATTAAAACCCTCTAATTTCTTATTTAATTTTGCAAGTGCTTATTGTAAACTACTTACCACAGTAGAATTGTTATTCACAACAGTCTGTAGATTATTTAGTTCAATTTGAATATTCGTGAGTTCTTATATTATTAATAATTGCTTCAAACTCACCAAGCTTTCTACTAAATTCCGATACATCACTATAAACAGGTAGGTTGGTTATATCATCACGCAGTCTATTTGTTTCATCTTTAATAGTTTTAAGTTCATTTTGTAGAATCGAAATATCTTCTTGCATTTTTTGAAGATCTTTTTGAGGAGGATTATTTTGAAGAGAATTTTCTAATACATTCACAGCTGTTTGAAGATTATTTATCGTATTTTGTAACCTCGTAAGCTTGTTATTCAAATTATCGACTAGACCATGTGCTGCAGTATTTGTAATGAATTGATTCTTTATTAATTGTACTTCATTTTGAATTGTCGTTATAGTATTTTGAACTTCGGTAAAATCATTTTTATTTACTAGCTGTGAATACATAAGAATAACACAATTCAACTCACTATCAAGTTTTCTGAAGTAGATCTAGTAAATGTTGTTGAGCTTCTGTGATTTCAGTTTCAATATTTGAAGATTTTCGGAGTGCATTAATTTCACACTTTATTATTTTAATTCTTAGATCTAATCCTTTTAGCTGGTTTTCATTGATGTTGGAAGGTAAATATGATAATGTTTCACTATCATGCTACTTATATCGCGGGAATCCGAATAGATCAGTAGGCATAATAGTTAAAAATAAACTAGTTTATATTAGAATGTATAGAAAAAACATGTTTTAAAAACACACAGAATGTGTTTTATTAACATTTGAACAGGCTTGATAATAACTATGTACAAAAATTACCAACTATTTAACTGTTACACAAATGAAAATTAATACAACTCATTTATAGGTTAAAGGTCGAAAGCACACTTCACAAATTATTTAAGCATCATAATTTACAATTCTTCGATGAGCCCATGGCAATGTGCGTATCTTACAATCAAGAATTTTACGTTTATCATCATGGGGGTCTAAAGCTAATTTGTGTTGCTTTACAGTCGAAAGTGTATGCTTACGTGATTGAATTTGATGTTGCTCTTTCGTTAATTGTTCATCAGAAAACAAGCACTTCTTAAAATCATCAATCGTAATCTCATATTTCACAATATTTTTCTTCACACCCTTAGCCCTTTTTGTTTGTTTCTTTTCTACTGTATTCATAGCATACACTTTCGATCGTAACCCAACAACTTCTTCAAGAGTTATTCCTTTCATCTCATCCTTCATTTTACCAGGTATTTTCTCTTTAATTAATGGGATGTTCTATATATTATTTTCAGGATAATTCGATGTGTCAAAATAGTCTATTAAATCATCACGCATATCTTTGTAGAATATTTCGCAAATAATATGATAGACTAACGAAACCGTGTCGGTGTAAACAACAATAAGCTTCGCTCCATATCCACGTTTCATCAATTCATAATGAAATTTATACATTACTAATTTATAAAATAGCACTTCCAATATACACAGGTTTGTTTAATTTTGTGAATGTCCGTAGCATATGAATAAGTACAGAATTTTCTGAGTAGATTGTTCTAGATTTAAATTGTGGCATTGCAATGAGTTTTTCAGCTTTTCTTTTATCAGAAACAAGTTTTACATCAGTATACATTCTCACATTTTCCATGGTTTTCCCAAACACGCTGTTGATAAGATGCTTGTAAAAATCTTTCTCGAAATCGGTTGTTGCCTCTGTGCGTAGCTTGGTGTTTAGATATATATAAGGCTTAAGCCACTTTAATTGAGAAAACCATAGAATTCTGTGTACTTTTATAAGTTTTAGACTGTGAGAAAGATAAAATTTTAGCAATCGAAAATGTACAAATTAGTTTCTTTTCGGATTTAGTGTTAGTAGTAATTTTCGTTGTTTCCCGTTAGGTGGGATTTCATTATCAGGTGCTAAAGAGTAATCTGTATGATCATCATGTAAGTTCTGAGGATAATCTAAGTCTAACCCTGCAAAGAAACCTAGTTCATCTTCGTCGGGATAATTTAGAATTTTTTTCTAATCCCGATTTTCTGGTGTTGGATCCATTGAAAACTTTCCATAGGGAAGAGGCAGACTCATGTCATGACCATACAAATTATTCGCGTCCAGGTACATTACAAACGAGGTTTCTTTTTGAGGATCGAATTCACTACCGAGAAACTCATTGTTTGCTTTAATATACCTTAAGCTACATTGGGATACACTACCACGGATTGATTTTTCGATAAACACGTGCTTATCAATATCTTAAAAGAATTCTAATTTGATCTAAGATTTATAGAGCATAGCTTTCCAATATAAGCCTGGCGATGTGTATGAGAATTAAGGATCAATTCCATATGAAGTGATGTATGTGTTTCTGAAATTTTCTACCACATCAGCTGTCACCAAAACATCAGTGGTTAGATAATGATCATAAAAATCTCCAAATGTTTTGCAATCGAATATTTCAAATACTTCTCGAACTAACAAATAATCTTCATTACTGCATTCACTACCCTTAAGTATGTTATTAAATGCTGTTTGAGGAGGTAATTCTGTTTCATTAAATTTCGAAGCGACAGTAAATTAATCATCAGGAAAACTACCCTTCCTTCTACTTAAATGAAATTATACATCATCAGAGAAATTAGCATGAGTGTATATCAGTTCTTCCGGCTTTAATTTTTTTACTAACTCATCTACAGAGTATGGCTAAAACCGTTACAAATCTAAAAGTCTTATTTCAATTTTTTTACCATTTTCGAGATGGAACCACTTTGAAATGAAAATATACTTTTCCTCACTTTCTGCGAGAACTTTTATATTACCTGGAATACAACCAAATTCTTTCACGAAGAGATGCGCATCATACGAATATAATCCATGCATGAAACATCCTATAAAATTTTGTTGTTTTTTTTTACTCGCAAATTGCAATTATTGCAAAGACGTTTAAGATAAGCTCCTGATAAATGATGGTGGTGATGAACTTTTGAGTTATCTTCAGTATATTCTTCCTCACAAATAGAGCATTTCTCTGATTGTTCGTAATCGAGTTTTTTCCGGTGTAGTTAAGGGATTCATCGGCAAATCCAGATTTAATCTATTACCAATTTGTTCTAACTCCTTCTGCAAACTGTTTAGAAAATGCTGTGCTGTATTATCACCTGTATACAAGTGAAGTTCGGTCGGGATTTGATCTGACCAGCAAATTTGAAACAGTAACTAGCTAATTTATGCTTCTAAATGTTGATAGATTTTTGTCCTCAATGTTCACTAACCGGCTTTAAAAAGCTTTCAAAATCGGCTACTATTACAACATCTGGTTTTAAAAATGAAGGATCAGTTTTAAAATTAACATCCGAACCAGGAACAGGCATAATGACGCGAGTTGGTTCATGTTCTCGACAAAAATTTTCTTGTTCTATTAGTTTATCTTCATCTATAAAGTGGCATAAACAACGTCTGCAGAAATAATAATGATGTTTATGACTAGTAAACTGACTCCTCACTAAACGAGAAAAATTTCTTATTAAACAGTAATGATGAGTAATCGTTATCAGAAATGTTGATGCCGATGATGTTGATGCTGTTTTTGTTGTTGTTACTGTTTCGTTTTTCACACTCAGTAAGTCTATACTAGTTCCGTTAGATTGATGTTTGCTGATATGAAGGGGAAATACTTTTTCATTTTTATCATCTATACCATACACATTGATAGAAATTGAGAAATATTATATTGTAATGCTTCTCAAATTTGGGAACGTCATGTAGGCTTACAGGAAACTGAATGTTATTATTCTAAAAAATGGGAAGTATTTCATGTGCATAAGGCTCGTAGTGAGAAACCTGATTAGCATGCTTTTGAATCAACATATTTAAGTTAAGCTAGCACAGCGTACAAAAACATTTTAAGTCTTTATTTTTAATGTTAAGAATAGCTCGTTTCTTCTTAATAAACTTAGGGAGTTTAATATGGCACGACACAACAATTGGATTAAACGAATTAACATGCACCTCAAGTTTATGATTAGGAGTAGAGGATAAGGACCAACCTGAACCCTTAACCGCTCTGTCGTCTTGATTTACCTGTAATTCCTCCAATATTTTTTAATAGTTTCTCCCACAACCGCAGATTTCGAAAATAACTTATTGCCACTATGTACTGGGAAACAGTGTGTTTCTCAACCCATTTTCACAAAATCAACACTTAAAATAAAATTGATTTTCAAAACTGTATCACATTCACTAACTTCATTCTCAAAAAAATGTACAGATTTTTTTTCTATAGAAGCGAGAAAACACTGCGTATCTCCACTGTCGCTTTAGCGAGTTCATAATCAGTGAATGTCTGGCATAAAGCACTTTTCGTTGGTACATACGAATGCATATTTTTCATTTGTCGATCAAAATAGTTCATACTAATTTCATTCGAGCACACTGGAAATTTTTCCCTTGTTAACTTAAGTTTCTAGCAAGCACCGTTTCTTCTTCAATATTACTCTTTTTCGGAGAGGATGTTTTCGTGATTTATGTCTAGAAATATTCTTTTTTAACACTGATTCACTACAATTTTTACACAGAATTTTCTCCATTTCTTTTTTGGAGAGAAAATAAATTATATTTAAGAAAAACTTTTTTTCTTTTTACACTAGTTTTTAATTAAAATGTCTAATACTCAAAATATATTTCATGTACACGAGAAAAGTACTTATTCTCCTTTGATCTTCAATAGATAATGCCACAGACTATTAGATTTTCAGTTCAATCAATATCCCCAATTTTTTACTACCTTTCAAGCACTAGAAACATATTGCAAGTAATAATATAGTTTTAGTAATCAAATTCTCTTCCAGTAGCAAGCGATAGATAATCTAGTACCCGTAACTTGGCAAAGAAGAGTAATCACTGCTGTTGTAAAATCGACAAAGCTAGGTTTGCTTATAATCGACAAAAGGCTTTCAATACCATGAGCGGACATGAACACTATTAGCTACGAGCGTCATGATTATGAAGTAGTCAGGAAACGAGAACAATATATTTTCTCTTCATAAATAGCTCACATCACAAAAAAACTGGGAGAGTATCCGTTTTATACTTTTGAATCTTTCAGTTTTTTATTCTCATTTGAAATGAATCAACAAGAGAAATGTATTATTCGGATTTAATAAAATCTCCTCTTTTATTCCACTGCTATACATTTCTGACAGTCAAGAAGAATTATTCCTCTTTATCTCATGCCATAATACCAGGAAATAAATTGAAAAGAAATTATTCGAACTTTTTTGATAATTTGTTTTGATAACATGGGTGTGATCTAGAAGTATTGAATGAATCAAGGTTGGGTTATGTAACTGGGGAGGTTTTAACACACCAACAAGCAGACACACACCCACAGATGTATGAATAAAAAGAGACGGCAGATTGATAATCAGTATAACTGACAAAACATTTTCAAATAAGGAAAGCGTATGATAGAAACTTCCGGTGCTGCACACGCAACTAAGTATCACGGAAAGGCAAAGCAAATTCATACAAAATATGGATTTATAACAAGAGAGAAAGCTAATAACATAATTTGATGTCATTTTTAAAATTTCACCCCTTTTTTACAGCAATAAAGAAGTTCATCGTGACAGTAACAAATTTTCACGAGCATGTTTCATGTTAAATATACCATAACGGTATTCACCGATGCAAAGCAGCTGCTGAAGTACTTCTGATTGCGCCCGTATAGGAAACTAACAATATCAATAGATTAACACACAATAAGTTAGAATTAATGTTAATGAATGATGATAATAGCAGCAATTAGCTGTGATATTACCAGATGGCGGTAGAGAGGTGAGGAATTCTGATAGTTCACAAGAAAAATTAATTGACGGCGGTAGAGTAGCAGAGAAAAAAATCATTAAATCTAGTCACAAAAAACTGAGGCGGAGCTGGAGGCGAAGGTGGGAGGCGAAAATGGAGGTGGAGGCGGAGGGGGGGGGGCGAAGGGGGAGGCGAAGGTGACATGTTAAATGGAGATTTATCTATATACAAAAAAAAATCCGGAGCCATGATCCGGAGGTGACAATTTAAACGGTAATTTACCAATAGCAGTTATGCGTAGAAGCCCTACTTTTTCTTTACTTACGTGTTGTCTCGGCTTGGATTGCTGGGTTTTGAAACCGATTGTTTTTCAAAACGAGATTCTCTTCTATGTATCCTAGTATCCTGAGATCAGCATGGCAACAGTAGGGCAACTCCTCTCTGCAACAGATGCCTCTTCCAATGGATTAAATAAGACTGTTGATTATTATTACTACATAACAGTGCCCATTATTATCACGTACACTGTCCACAGCAGTGTTGAATTCAAAGCTTTTGTCCCGGGTAGGTATTTTATTTCTAAGGGACAAATGAACCATTCAGTTGCTCCTCGGGCAATGTCAATTCTTGTTGGAAAAATATTTTCTCAATTTAAATGCAACTAAAAGTGATACTTTTTCAGCTGACAGACTAGTTTAGACCTCTTCCAAATTACTGAATGTTCAGTGTTACCATCTGTCTTGACAACTGATGAATGTGATGGATAAAACCACAAATATGAGCACAGATATGTCGTTTCTTTAAATTTGCTGAAATGGACTTGGCTCGATGTACAGTATAACGGCTCAAATAGAACATAAAATAAATAACGAAATTAAATATTCAGGTGGTTATATAATATTAATTTCAGCCTCCTGGTGGCAGAAATGTGAGAAACTTCCCCTTTCACCCGTTGGATTTATCACTGATATGGATACTAGTCTTAAAATACTTAGGTTCGTTCGGCATACAAATATTGAGTTTTACTTTTGTTTATGTGTGGCAGT
Organism: Lepisma saccharinum; assembly: GCA_022664845.1. Lineage (NCBI taxonomy): Eukaryota > Metazoa > Arthropoda > Insecta > Zygentoma > Lepismatidae > Lepisma > Lepisma saccharinum. The sequence continues at coordinate 15,879 of JAGDQP010021549.1, forward strand.
GATCCTACCCAATGTTCATGGCACTAATTATTAAAATGTAAATGACCATTGATTTTGTGGTAAAAGCTATCCGCAACATCAGGTGTAATTGAAAATAAATTTTAAGGAAATAGGACTAGTATGTTGATCGCTTGAGAAGCTGCTCTTTAAATGTAAATATTCAAGGTGGCGGACAATGATCTGGATACTGGAATATGTTACCAGTGGAGCCACTCACTGGAGCGCTAACCGAATGTACCAGATTTCGGTGGGTTAACAGTGAACTACTATTCTGTGTCATTAATATATATATATATATATAGTGATTTTTTAATTAAAATCTCAGTTTATTGGTGGAATTAAAATTGCACATGCATGTCCTGTAGCCATATTTAATTTTGGCCTTCTTTTATAGAGATATGTGCTGTCATAAATTATTCTCTAAATATATTTTGAATGTATGTAATATGGATATCTTTTATATTGTGATGTGTTTTTTTAGGTATTGGTACAATCATAATACATAATTTTCTTGTTGTGCATATACCCTGACTCTGTGATTGTGTATTGTTTGACTTATGTTATGGCTATTATATTCACATGATATGGATATACATAGCTGACTGCATTTGGTGGGGCATAATAACTTTTGTGTTATGTGAAATATTTGTCGATGTAGTTTTTGGCAAGTGTGAAAAGGGGTAAAAGCTATTGTTTTCTAGACTTTATAAAATCTATGTGTAATGGTGGGGCAAGATGAGATATTTCATTTTTTTTTCTATTTTTGTAGCGAGTGATTCAGCTTTACAACACCAAATATGTAAGGTTGCCTTATGGTACCTAATGTTTTTGCCTACTGCAACTATATGATCATTTTCTTCTATGATGTTACGTGGAGTGGCACTTATGTTAATTGCTCTCACTATCAGAATTAAATTATAATACACGTTGTGTTTAATATGTTTCCATTGAACATATTTTGGATACGCTGTTCGACTGCGGTCAGTTACTGTTAGACTGTTGTAAGATCGATATATGGTTAGATCTAGGAAAAGAATATTCCCATTCGTTTGTTTCCTTGGTAATTTTTTATTTTGAATGAATAAAATTTGGTTAATTGAAAATACTCTCTAACTGTTTCTCTTACTTGTATAGTATTAAACAATCATTGATATATATATATAATCTAAGCTGGAGGAATGTAAGCTGTTTCAAAAGTGTCTCATAACTATGTGTGATTGTATCATGGACAATGAGTAACCATTCTTCAGACTGAAACACGCTATTTTGTAAAGGTAATTTCAACATTTCGGTAATTTCTTGTACTTCATATTATGACTGTTTCGGGTTACCTAAATGCGATTCAGTGCCTTGTAGAGCAAGTCAGTAAGTATGGAAGTAAACTTTACTATCACCTCAATTGAAGCTATTTACATGGTGTTGGCATTGGTGAATGACACTGCGTATTGCTTCACCTCATACGAATTAATTAAAACTTCTTTGGTAGAATTCTTTTTTCTCTTGTTGGTCCAACTAACCGGCTATCCATGTGGCAAATCGTGCATAGCCTGTTGTCTATTTGATAAAATGATTCTGTATTATACATTAATTTTATGAATGTTTGGTTATCCAGACACAATAAGAATAGCCGGTACGTCAACTATCAAGTTCCTCTTAGTTAAGAGATCAAACAATGTCGATTTCTGTTATTAGCATTATTTTGAGTCAATGTTACTGATTGGATTACGTTTAAAGCTGTGTAATAAGCAGCTGTTATATTTTGTAAAATACATAATGTGTAATGTTCATGTGAACAGCTGTATGAATTTTCATTTTATTTGGCTTCATAAGCCATACTTGATTGTTGTTTCTTCCCTTTTGTACCTACGTTGATTATTTAAGAGTTTACCAGGCTGTACGCACAGAAATTGTTGAACCATTGTCTGTTTATTATATTAGTAATCAGGAATTAGAATTTATCAAGAAAACATACTGTAATCTACTTCTCAACGAGGGGAATAGAGATATGTTTCTCTTCTAATACATCCAGCTGTAAGATTTGAAGTAAGCTACGGAAACAACTAAAATCTGTGTTTAAACTAATTACCTGCACTTAACTCTAAGCATGCAAGGGACAGTTTAGATAAAATTCATAACTGTAGAAATGCCTTTCTTGGTTACACTGCATTTCTAGACCGACAACAAGCTGGCATGAATCACGCTATTTACTCAAGTTAAAATCTTATAACTAATCATTCTTAACAATTATTATGCCAATTCCCTTCACGTTCTCAATCAAACCAAAGACTATAATCCACTGGCAACAAACTTGAGATGTCAAATTGAGATTGTCAAGATGGATACCTGGATGCGAAGTGATTGGGGCTAACAATAATCATGAATATTCACTAAATATGGACAAAGTAAAAATTGCAACAAGTTCGTAGACATCACTGGCGTTACAGTACAACAAAAAAGTCATTGAATAAATATTCTAATTAAGCGGTCGTCACAAATGTTCGAAGTAAGCCTTAATTGAAGCTATAGATCCAGTTTTCCTTAGAAAATAATTTAACAAAGGTATAAATGTCCGTTTCTGGCAAGCCCAAGGAGGTGTGAAAACAAACAGCTTCTAACAAAGAATTCCATTCTGTCACCTATGAATCGCGCTTGTCCATCACATTATGCCAGAATAAGATTGGGAGGAAACTGAGAGACGATGGATTTGTGTATTTGGTATTTATTGAGAATGATGATCTAAGCTATGGACTGGAAGTATGATGGAACTAGGTTGTGGAAGTTGTGCAATGGAGAGAATTTCAACCGGTACTGACGGCCATATTTTGATCTGGCTTACATATCACGTATGTAGGTGATTCAAAATTGTTTACCGGCTATGGTTCATATTTGCGTTGGATGTTCGTTGGACTCCACTCACAACTCTCTCACAGATGCTAAAATACTCATGAAATTTTCCCTGCGCGCGAGCTGATAAATCGATACATATATTTAGTTAATATCGATTAATGTTCTGTGTAATTAGACAAATTCTCAGGTTTTTTGACATCTGGAGAGAGTCGAGTTCGTAGCATAGTTTTTATTTTCTGTTAAAACTAATATTAATTTAATTACATCCTGTCATGTGATTCCAATATTCCAAGCGTCTCGGAAAGGAATGTTTGTTTATTACCTATAACCTAATATTATATGTTTGATACCTAGAACAAAATTTGTCTGTTAGAATTGCATCATCACAATTTATTGGTTGGATTCTTAAAAACAATACAAATAGGGTATTATTACTAATAATAATAAAAAAATTATACGAGATCTGAGTACAATATGTAGTCACTGATTGGAATAGTTTATGACGTGATTTATTTAAATCGTGTTTCGAATGGAGTGTCGAAGTAAGCTGAAGTGGTGACGTTTGTAGGGGTTTCTATTATGTCCTAATTTGTGTAGTCTCTTGTCAGTTTTTGTTTTATATCAAATTGATTGCAAATGTAGAAACTTTATTTTAATAAGACGCATTTCGTTAGTACTGCTACTATTTGTTATACGTGCAGAGGAACGTGCTTCAATATTACCCAACTCTACAACCGGTGTTTTAGATGCCAGTGATTTTCTTTATCAAAGGCCAGTGTGTTTAACAGGCATTTCATCTCATAATTGTTCTTAATTAGCTGTCTTTGAAATCTGGTTTGTGCTTTGAAAATTACTATTTTAAGTGTGTGTGAACGGATGGTAGTATTCCACTGAACAATGTTTGAACGGGCGTGCAACTGCTCCATGGTTTAAAAATAGTTTGTGATGTCCTAGTACCTGAAAAATGCAAATTAATGTATTCAAATATAATTCTCTACTATATAAATACAAACCTAAAATCGGAAGAATAATTCAAGAAAGCATGTCGATCTATAAATATAAGCAGAAATTAAATCAGGATTCACGACAATTTGAAAAAAATCTGGATTCCCCTTAGAAATAGAGGTTTTATAAAGAAACACGATAATTCCTTTTACATGAACATACTAAATATCAGTTCACTCATCACCGCCCAAACACTGGTAAGTGGGTCAGCGCTGGATCATCTTCCAGTGCTAACATTGCCACTCTTCTAATCTATGTCCGTGATTACATTTCAGCACAGCTTTTTAGACCATCAGGACAATCGTTTTGCTTTCTTAAGAATCAAATCCCATGATCTCATGCGGCTAACGCATATACCGCAAAATCAATCATTATATACACTTCACTAAATAGTGCCATGAACATTGGGAAGGTTTGCTGGCACAATGTTGAGAACATGAACCATCCTTCTCCAGGTGGATTGAACATTTAGTGTAACTGATTGATTTGTACACGAAATCTAATAGCGCCATTTGCCAAGTTGGAGGTAACGCCTCACAGAAATTTCAGAACAACGATGACATATTATTTAGGAAACTGTTTTGAATGTGTAGGCGAAAAATTTGCTGCATGAAAATTAGTTCATCAAACGCCCATTTATTGTATTAGTTCAGGACTATAAACACAGTAAATAGATTCGAATTTAAGAACTGCGTCGTCATTTTGAGTTATGTACAAGTTTTGATATATACTAATAATTGTTTCTTAAATTTATGGCATGCACTATATCTAAATCAATATGTTATATATAGATTATGTATAGATAGTTTGTAAACGAAAGCTTCTGACCTGAACGTATCCTCAATTTTATAATAGATAGACGTACAGTTACAACATGTCTATTTTTTGGATATAATGTATCTGAATATATAATATAATTTTAAATATATAATGTATTTTGAAAAACTAATTTAAGAAGTATTTATCGAAAGATTTAAATTTATTTATTTAATACGTTTCTCTCTAAATTGAAGTTCTTCTTTTGATAGGATTTGATGATGTTGTTACGTTCTGCCGAAACTATTGAGGGATAAACTTAGGATATTGTCTATATTAGGTTTTAATAAATCTATTTGATAATGTAACAATGCAATCTATTTGTTTTAACAAAAGACGTTATTTAAAGATATATAATTTTATGTTTGGCAAAAATTGAGATTAAAACTCTTGTTGTGACACTTCCAGTACATCCATTTCTTCATTATTTCAATTTTGTTTTATTAGTAATTTTGTACTTGATATTTGGTGGTGGTATATTATGCTAGTATATAATATGTTTGTAAAACAACATTTAAATTAGAGACACTTTGAACGATTGTAAACATGAATTCTTCAATATTTTATAAGAAACATTATAGCAGGCTGATCTAAGAATAATAGCAGCCAACTTGCATTCTTTGCATTTTAGCAATGTGACGATAACTACAAAACTAACAACAAATACATTTTCTCCACTTAGTCCTCATACACAAGTAATTTATTTTCGGGACGGCCGTAAGCCATAGTGCCGTTACTGCGCATATAATTCATTTTTCCTTTATTTTTACAAATAATTTCTATCTTTAGTTCTAAATAAAAATATTGTACCTAGGTACTAATCCTAAGTAACTGATTATTTTTTCTACATAACGTATCTAGATGAACCAGTAACTCCAACGAAAACAATTCATAGAACAGACTGCAGTGAGTATTCCATATTTGTATTAACACTTTTTTAAAATATAGCAAAGATTTAGAACGTTACACTTAATAATGCAAAACGATTGCTAAATTCATATAACAAAAGTATGTGTAATCTATGAATTTACTATTATTTTAATCAAATAAAGATGCGAAAAATTAAATCAGTACTTTGTTATAACACCAAAAATGAAGTTTATATTTGCAGTTTTTTTCCTGATAATTAACATCTTATTTGTAATAGTAGTAGGCCTACTTGTGATAGTAAATATAATACTATGTATTGGTGAGTAACGAAAAAATAGATTATGAAGCAGGAGAAGATGTTCAACAAATTAACATAATATAAAGCAGACAAAATAAAATTAACTACAAAATCTAAGAAAATGAATGGAAACATTTAAGAGAATACTCCCAGAAAGAGGAAAATAATCCCACAAATAGACTGATAAAAAATGCATAAGGCGTCTTAATTATCACCATATGCAATCGCAGGATAAAGCCATGCCACATTCAAATTTATGAAACAGAACCGTGGAGAAGAAAAGAGAAAAATTCTATGTAAATCTATTAAACCTATTAAACAGCAATCTATTATACACACATGTAAATGCACAAAACTCGCATCTAATTTCACGAACAATAACTATGTTGCTACTACGTTATTATTAACCCTACACAGATGACAAAAATGTGAGAGAAGATGCAATTTCCAATTGACAGACACAGTATTTGATCTGCTTCAAAACCACCTTGATTATTTATAACCAAACTTTGTTATGCCACTCTGAAAGAATCGTTTATAATTGCAATGCCAATCTGCAGTTTAAGTTCCTTTTCTGATTATATAAATAAATACAAATTAATAATGAATCTAATGAAGTAACTGTCGAAAAATATAATTCGGATTTTGCAATTTATATATTTTTAATTGCATAAACTATTACATCTGATAACTAATCTGCATATAACAAAAGCTATAAAGACTTAAATGTAAAGGAATATAAAATGTGGGATTCATTTTACTTTACAATGAGTAATGCGGAAGAGCAAGATACTCAAGGGGTGCTGTATGAGACGAATCATGTGACTGTACTAAAATATTTAGGATATATTGAATGGAATAAGTTGTTAGAAAGTAAAGCACTACTCAGGAAGTAATTCGAATCTCTAAATGTGCTCACCAAATGTTTGTGTGGATTAGTCATATCAATACCGTATCTTTAGATATCCATATATTATAAGCGGTAATAAGAAATGAAAGATTTGGAAACTTGTATCGAACGTGAAAATCTTCTTCAAATTTTAAATTTAAATTCATTTGAACTTTACGTATCATTGGTCCATGCTATTGGTAAGGTTACGTTTCACTCAACAATCAAAACATCATACATATACATACAATTAGGGCAAATCAGTTCAGGAAATTGTTTGTAAAACATCATTTGGAGAAAGATGTGGACAAATCATGTCCTGCAATGCGTTTTCATATCATTGATTTTATATTCTAACGGATATGAAGTGTAGATTATACCCAATGGAGAAAACATTGCCAATCGTCTGCTGGTCCGACGCCGGTCAGGATCGGACCGCATTCGGTTCCCAATTGTCGGGTCGACAAACCCAAAGGCAGCAAAAACCTTCCAGAAAAAAGGTCATTTCGGATGGAGTCGACCAGACTATTTCCCACCCTAACCTCGACCATTTCCCGACAGTCACAGTCAGTCACCAGGCGTTTGCCGCCGTCGGCACAGCATATGGCTATAAAATCATGTTTAGTTAGCTCAAACAAAGCACGAATGCTGTCCATTTGCATACACACAGGTGTTTTCATTTTATAAGTTGCTCTCACCATGATTTACGGTGTTAATTTTCCAACAGTAAAAACTACTGGATTCGAACACAGGAACATTCTGCACTTCTCGTTCGTAGATCCTGATCTTGTCCATTCATATATGGATCCACGTTGTAAGATGGCGGTATCTGTATTAACAAACCGTCTAGAATGAAGTTGTCCACCATCATGTACAAATAAAAATAAAAAATACTTGTCTTATGTGCAGTTATTTTTTCTTTAACACCTTGATTATCGCTGCTCTATTAAAATTATATTTATCAACAAGTGCAATATGTCGCCTTAGAAAACACACACAAAGCGAAATGTTAGATTAACGTCCTTTTAACGTAATTAGATTGGATCAATATAGTCATGATTTACAACAAAAAAATAGGTGGCACATAAACAAATCCAGCTATATCGACGTTCAACATTACATCGCGATTCAAATGTAGAATCTTATTGGCTATACCTTTAATTTTAGTGGAAACGTTTATTTAAATATAGGCTAAAATTCAAAGTGGACAACATACAAACGAGAACATAAAAATGTAGTTAATTTCATTCCATTTGCTTGCTTTTTATTTTATATATATATATATATATATATATATATATATATATTCACTACAGCTTTCTGTAAAAAGACGAATAAAATTAAGAGATACGTGAGGTTTAATGTAACAAGCATATTTTAATAATAGAGAGTTACAGCCCTCGGCCAGAATTCTGCCCATAAAAATGCTGACGCCCACATTTCAACTGTCGATGTAGAGTCAGGTTAAAACAAGTAACGAATGAAGCCCGACGATCTTAGTTGATATTTGCTATCGATTTTCTAATCTCTACAATTAAGAAATTTATAACTAGTGTAAATCTATCGTGAATACACTGATTTTAATTGCAATTGTTTTCTGCTTGCTGTCTCAGATAGTTGGTGGTTCTTTCACCAAAACCAAACAACTTGGCAGTTCTTTAACATTCCTTACCCGTTAATGAAGGGGAGTTTTTAAACCAAATCGTGACTGACGACGAATCGTGCTTTCGCAATGTAACCCACGTTATTATTGTCTTTACTGACGGGATGTTTCCTTGAAGAAGCTTAGGACAAGTTGGTCACCCGCTATGGCAAGTGTTTGAACATTGGTTGAAACTATGCTACAAAATAGTTTAAGGGGTGCTCTTTCATGAAAAATATATTTGGCTTGAACAAATCTTTTCGAAACGGTGCTTACTTTCCGGACATGCCTTGTACACAAATATAACATATATTTGCACATAACAAAATACAAACATTCACCACATTTGCATTATAACTTTATTAAATTATATTCCCTTCCAACTATACCATTTTATTTTTTTTCACTCACTTCTACCTGCAGACGAAACACCCTTACCCGACTCTTCCCTATTTTGTCCAATAATTCCTATATATTTCTTAAAAGTTTCTGATTTTGTATTCTACAAATTTCTAATTTTTGACGTTGCAAATATTTTTGCCAAATTTACTTATTTCGGATAAAAACTAGCCTTCGGTTGCTAGAAGGCTACACTTAATAATGCAATTGTACGTTTATACTGCTTACAGGCATTGTTCCCGAAGCATTAAAATGTGTTGCTATGATAACGTGATCACGCAACAAGAAGGAGAAAACTCTGAAACCACCACAATCCAACAAAGTGTTAGTGTTGTAGACGTAATTATTTAAATACACGCTGGAGTCCCTGTGATATGGGAGGCGTGTGAATTTATTTGAGGCAAATGAGATGTACTATGCCTAATAAATAGGCGTCTAAAGTCAAACCACAGTACAGATATGATTTTGTTCCATAGAGTAGTTACAGTACAACGATTTTCTTTCAAATCGTCCGTATTTTATTGGTTAGTCCATTAGGATTCTTGATACTGGATATTTGAAGAAATACGACAGCCATTAGTGCTTTGGAGGTGTTTCGGTTTATTTTTTGTATTGTTTCGTGGCGTCATTGAATACGACACGAGGTAAACACACCGAAAAATGATATAAGTCCCGAGATATTACATTTCAAGGACTGCTATACAGTTCTTTTAACAACTCCATGTCAACAAACACTTTCAAATCAAATTAGTTTTTTTTTCAAACCGTCAAACGTGGTAGACTATAGAGTCTAATTCAGAAGAATACTACGGTGATGTGGTAAAAACTACCAACCAAAGTGTATCAATTTAAGACGGAGTATGACAGCAGCAGGGGGCTGTGTTTTGAATTCTCGAGTGAGAGTCGTGGTAGCTTTGATAGCATTAGTTTATTCAACTGTTGGCAGTAGAAGTTGAAATTAATAATTTAGTTAAGTTCCAGGCCTTCCCAATGCTTTACACCCCTGACATCGAAATACTCACTTAAGAGCACATTATTGTTACGGTATCAATGAAGGCAGCTCAGAAACGAGACTTACATTTCTTCGACCATTTACGATTCAGTACAGAACCTACCTAGCATCACCCGTTATAAAGTGTATCAAGAGTCTCTAATTTTTAACAATGGAAAGCAAAGGAAAAAATTCAGATGGAATCTTTCCCTTGAGTAGCACTCTCCTGATACAGAACATGATGATTTAAATTTTTAATGAAACAATTCGACCCTATCCATCATTCAAATTTTCTGGCCGTTAATTCCTCTACGGTTGGATTCGAGCCGATTAGTATGGTTTTGTTGAGATCCGTTTCAGAAAGTAGATATGGACGTCTGGATTTTGCTTAAAACTTGCTATTTGCTGTATTTGTTCCTGAATTTTGGAAACTATTGAAGACACGTGCTTTACCAAATGTGTATTTACCATTCAGTTGGCGAACGTTGCAGGCAGCAGAAGCATTATTATCTAATTGGACTTAAAAATTAGAAACACTGTCAGATTGACTCCTTATCGGTCTTCATTGGATGCAGTAATTGCCTCCATTACCTTTCTAACGAATTACGGACTATGTTTAAGTCGTGTCTCCACTAACCTGTGATATGTTAAAATGGATAGAATATAATTTCATTAAAATAGATTAATTACTATTTTGACATAAATTTACTATGTAGAGTTAATACATTGATTGTATATATTAGTATTTGTATATTGCAGAATCACACTGCTATGATAATGCTATAAGGCGCAGTAGGTTGTGTGGGGGTAAATCGTGTAGGCGTAACAGCCAGAGTTATCAGTATTGTGGTAAGTATAAATTTAAAAACAAATACACTAAGATTTGAATAATAATAGCTGTTGAAACTCTCGGTAAATATTTACAATTTTAGCAACATATGTCCAAATGTTTTAGATGAAAACTCTAATTAGTGTGTTTTATTAATTTCGAATGATAGATGGGAAGGTCTAATAGTTTACAGATTTTTTGACTGATATTTTGATAATAAATTAAAGACGAAAACAATTAAAGATTAATTTGCAAATAGACAAATGCACCTGCTTTTCAATGTGTAGACATGTAAAATAAATAAAAATGTCAGTCCTATAATTAAGTATCGAGGTAAAATATAATGGATACCTCATGCTATTGCCATTTATATGTACACGATACTGCATTATAAATATATGTGACAGTCTACATTCCTCTATTGCACTCATTTTTTAAACATGATGAATTGTGTAACTAATAAAAATTCACATCGTATTAGATTATACTATAGAAAATGAATGATCGTGCTAACAGCGAAGGTTACCTTATTTTTCCTTGAACAATACTGCCTTACAAGGTAGCTTTATATAGTTTCCCTTAAGATTCATAGTTTAGAGTAAATTGTATCAAGAGTTTCCAAAACCATATTACTGCAAAGTGTATAACTACTATTGCTGAGCAGAAGTAGTGCTCCATTTCGTGAGAGTAATTAAAATAACTTACTAATATAATATCATAATTTCTCGAATTGGAGTTACTGGTCTCCCACCAGCCGCTTCCCAAAGTGCGGATAAGGGGAATGTCGAACAGATGGTGTGTACTGCAGATATTCCGGGGCGCATACAAAAACAGTACAGCTGTAGGGGGATCTACAAGGGCTAGGAGAAGATAACCCCGAGCAAAAATTGTTATAGTAGGTCAATCGATGTTTAAAACTACGTTGATTCTTATTACAAATACTGATTACTCTGAAACCGACTAATTTGTATCCCTTGCTGAGCCTGAGTTTTACTGCCGCAATCAAGGTGTACGCTTCTTCCAAGTGACGTCATGAACGTTGAAATGCCTTCTTAAATGGAACCTGGTTTTGCGCACAACAGGTGAGGCGACACTCAACTCTAAACCCAGCCTAGGATAGCAAGAGCTACTTTAAAATATTCTTTGTAGAGTTAAAAAACTTGGTAATACTACGTAAAATAATTTTATTGATTAGCTGGTATTTTATAAAACCAAGACTTTCTCTCCCAAGGTAATATAAAAGGTATCTTTTACGTCCATTACACATCCTCTAACTTAGTCAAATAAATTTTACCATACAAACTTTGACTTGACGTTATTCGTAAATAGTTTCAGTTCTTTATCGATTAATGAGAAAGATTATACATTTCGCGTTTTACTTTAGTTTCCATCGAACAATATATTTTAAGTTATCTCTAGATCTCTGAATTTATCTGTAGATTCGTGTTCTTCTTGATGTTTTTTTTGTAGGTCACAAAATACATGAAATGGATTGTTTTTTCTTGGATTCGGCATTTTATTCTTACATGATTTTCAACCTTTTGGAAACTTTCCATTATTTCGTCTATTTCCCCAATTACGAGTTTGAATCTTTTTCTTTGTCAGTTTCTGCTCCGTTTGCTTAGATTGCCAATCATTTATTGTTTCTATTACCATAATTCCTTTTTTTATCTGATTATTAGTCGGTTGCTGTACCATAGGCTCTGTATTGCTCACATCGGCCGTTAACTGTTTACTATCTTGTCTTGTACATTCTCTATATTTTTTTGCTATTCGATTGTCATTCATAACACGTTTTAGTTAATCTAGTCTTCCGTATAGTCGTCATTCGTACATCTTCCAACATCTTTACTTGCCCACTTTCATTATCATATATTTATTTAACCATTATACACTCTACTTGTTCAGTAATCAATAATTGTTCCATTTGGATTTCATTCTGCACGTTATCCTTTCTTTTATCTTTAACTATTTCAGTATTATGAACGTTCATTTCCTGTTCTTGTATCTTAGCCTCTACCATCTTTGGTTTCATTACACTTCGTATTTATAATTATAGTTTCTTCTCGAATACTCCCACTATTCTTTCTCTTGCTTTTTTATTTTCTCTCTTTCTTCTTTCAAATCCATAATACGTTTGTCACAACTTTCTTATATTCTTTCAATTCGTTCAGCCATATCCTTTCTTATATCTCTTATTTCTGTTTTGGCTCATCCATGTCATTTTTTCTCTATCTCTTCTTTCTAAATTTTGTCGTTCTAGCTCTTCTTTCCGTCATTGTTCTTTTAATTTCTATCTTCCCGTTGTTGCCGTCACTCTTCTTTCTGTCGTTGTTCTTCCTCTCTATGTTGTTGAATCTCGCCACCCATTTGATTTTCGTCTTGTGAAAAACGGTTCCATCATTTGCAATAACTTATCAATCATCTTCTGATTAGTCTTACTCTCATTTTAGGTCTTTCATTCCTTAATCAGGCACTTCAGCCCTCCTGGTCACTGTGGCTATTATTATCTTCACTGGAAGCACTATGGCTTCTAGGCGCCATATGTTGTTAAGAAGTCAATCGATGTTTAATACACAATTGACTTTTATTACAATTACTCATTCCTCTGTAACGGTCTAACTTGTATTCCTTGCTGAGCATGAGTTTACTACCGCAATCAGGGAGTACGATTCTTCGAAATGACGTTAATAACGTTGAAGTGCTTTCTTGAATGGAACCTGGAGTTGCGCACAACAGGTGAGGCGACACTTAACTATAAGCCCTACCAAGGGTAGCTAGCAGATTCTTCGAAGTGCCGAAATAAAACTTGGTAATATTACGTGGAGTAATTTTATTGATAACCTGACATTTAAAAAACACAACAATATTTTCTCTTTCAAGCTAACAAAATTATTTTTACGTTCCTTTTACATCCTGTAACTTAGTCATATAGCTCTGAGGATAAACATAAACTTAACAATATTCGTAAACATTTTCAGCTCTGTATCGATTCATCAGAAATATAATTCATTTCGGGTTTTACTAGTTTTCATCTAAAAATATATTTTAAGTTTTCATTTCACAATGCACCATAAACAACATTTTTCACTTACCTCTAGTGAGCACCAATATACATCAATTTAAATATGCTGTGTAACGAGCCACTGCACCCAAAAGCGGAAAAGTTACTCCTGAACTTTACAGTCGGATTTATAAGTTTGTGACATACCATAACTCGAATTGCACGTCTTTATATACAGTTGCGGTATAAAACAGTATATGTTTTACGGACATATTAGATATTCAATTTATATATATATATATATATATATATATATATATATACATGTTCAAAATTATTATATCACCAATATATACAATATGTAACACATTTTAATTTTTTTCTTGTCCTTGGCTTTTAATATGAATTTCCTATTTCGCACTGACGAGACATTACACAAAAGCTAAACCATTTGTCCGAAACTTTGGTTTTATAGGAGATATTTTGAAAATTTGACATAAAATTATAAGTAGCTTGTTTATACAGGATATGCATTACATTAATGTAGCTTAACAATATGTAATAACAAGATTATATATAGTAATAAGTATAAAAACACATGTGAATGGTTACAGACGTACCCTTTGCTCTGTTGAAGCGTTATTGTTGGGAAGATGTTGGAAAACGAGCAATTTTTCTACTTTTACGCACCACGAGTACGACACTGTCATTGATCAACGTTCAAAATGGGAAATGTCTTGATGAACTCTTTCTTCCTGTTGTTACGAAGAGGCCCCAAGTCATCTGTGAAAAAATGCAAATGAAATTGCAGCATGTGCAACTTGAGAGACATGCCTCAATATATTTTGCTTTAGGTGTCAATTAAATTCTGTACTAGCTGCTCGAGAGCATTTGGAGCTCTATGATTTCCCAGGAAAACCTTGTATCACTGCGACACATGACACCCAAGCTGCTTTTTCTGTCGTGTCAATAAGGAGGGACATTCATCTGACAAACCCATCTTCCTCACATATTGATCAGTAAACACTCCGGCCTTCACTTTGGCTGCCGAAAGTTTCGGGAACACCTGCTACAGAAATGAAATCGCCGCCGACTCCGGATCAAGTTTCTTGACAAACTGCTTGACGATTCCTAATAGTAAGTGAAGTAGTGGCAGAAAAACTTTGGAGGGATCCCGCAGTGGGTCATTTTCACATTATGGGAACCAACGGAATACCCAACACGCTGTGGCCAGACCTTTGTGACCTAGTGGGCAGCACGGTCTCTGCTATTCCAGAGGCAAAGGAAACAGGGAAACTTGGTATACCCTACTTGAAGACCCATCAACAAATTTATAATCTTGAAATCACCAATTACCTCCCAACCATGGACATCATACTGCAGGACACGTAGCAACGTTTTCATGTTATTGTAGTCTTCCTTCATTTGCACGAAATGGGTGAGTGGAAGCGATGGATACTTGTTCTCATTGTGCAACAAAACTGTTTTCAGGCTTTTACTGAAACTATCGATAAATAGTCTCCACTCATTGCTGTTAAGGAAATTCCAATTGCGTCAAAAAGACCACAGACATGGTTACAGAAGAATAAACCGTCTAGCATGGTAAAGAAGCTTGAAAATACGTCATGGCGTTTCCTCTGTTGTGTTACATACACGGATGCATCCTACTGTTTCGTGAACCCAAGGTCTCTGATCAAATCATTAAGATCTTCTTACTTGGGAAAGTACGGTTGACGTTCATTAACTACCGAAATCTCGCACTCGCTGTAACTCGTATCACCGCTGGACGATAAAACTTGTACTGGAGGTGAAGGTATTGGGTACTGGGAACTGTGAGGGACTGGTACTATTGATGAACGAATGTCTGAATATGTTACAGAAGTAGCATTATTCCCCTTCTGACGTTTAGAAGGATAGACGAGACAGAAGAAGCAGTTGATGCTGTGATCTGTTGGTTTCCTCCATATAACAAGGGATGGCGAAACTCATATGCCTACTCACTGCTCTGTATCAACCTGAAAGACAAGACAATTACTCTTTTAGTCTTGTGAGCTCGAATAAAATGAGAAGGGGAAGCTATCACTTCTGAGGGGAAGAAATAAAAAATGCGTTTTACTTCCAGTATTGTACAAT